>CAEGAD010033395.1:0-62790 GCA_903067055.1 Poeciliopsis paucimaculata
ACACCCCTTTGCGAGTGTGTGTTGGTGTGTGTGTGATATATATATATATATATATATATATATATATATATATATATATATATATATATATATATTTATTTTTTATTTATTTATTTTTTAATTTCTTAAAGATAAATATATGCATCAGTATTGGTGTGTCCTATCCCCAATAGATATACGTGTGCGTGTATGTGTGTGCTGTTTGACTCGAAAAGCATGGCCCAACCTGTGTCACTCCTCACTATGACCTTGTCCTTTGTAATCAACCCTTCTTTATCTGATTTTGCAGGTGTGCGGGGGTTTGTGTGCTTGTGTGTGTGTGTTGTACTCTCACCCATCTCATTGAAAAGGTGTGTATTTGGATCTGTGGACTTACTTGATTGGAGTTCAGTTACAGAGATAGAGTGGTAGAAGATGTGCACAGGGACAGAGGGAAATAGATAAGAGAATAGTAGTTTAGTCGCCTCAGTAACTAACCAACTTCACAGGACAACCAATCAGCTTCACCAAACTGCGTGTGTGTATGTCCTTCAGTATGCGTGTGTGTGTGAGACATTGTGACAGACTCCGGAGGTGCCGATTCTAAACACAGTCTCTGCCAGTGCCTGGGTAATGTTGGCTAATAGCTTAATCAATACTTATTATGGCCCTATTGGTTCACTAAAGTGTGAACAGAATCTCTCCACGCACAATGCCTCGGTGCAGAGAATGAAAGACGGGGAAAAGGAAAGGGAGAAGAAATGTCTTCAGCTGATCCAGACAGACAGCCTAACCTCCCTCATGGGATTTCCTTTTTCAGGAATCCAATTTTCCCAACGTGACTGACTTGGATTGGAGCCTGTGGGATGAGACCAAATCTTTTAGCACACCAGACAAAACACTAAACATTTTGCTTCTCGTATTCCAACTTTTTGCTTCTCACTGGTCATCTGCGATTTGAAAGTCTGTGTGGAGTTGAGAAACCATAGTGATGGGAGTTCTAGTGATTGTGAAAAAAGTGCATTTGGACCAGGAAAGAAAAAGATAAGACATTAAGTTAGCTACTAGGCATGTGACAGTTCATCCAGCTTATGAGATAAGATGATGCAGAAGGAAGACTGAACACACTGTAAAAGCAGATGCCATAATTACTACATAAGTACCAGTGTTTTTGTTGAGGTGTATTAATGCTGCTGGTTTACTAAGGACAAACCTGCATATATATGCTGTAATAATAATATGACGACCACTAAAAAAAGGAACAACATCAACAGTCTTTAATAGCATGAAATGACTCTCATCAAGTGCAATTATGATTTGCAAGGCACAGTTAATGACACAGAAAGAAAAGAAAATGTATAAATGCACCAGTTAATTAGATGTGTATGCTTTTGTCATGTTCATTAAATTGGAAAAGGATAATAGTATTCTCAGTTATTAAGAGAAGGTAAATTGGAAAAAGAAGGAAACGTGATCATTTAGTTTTATATTGAACAACATCATTAAATGAAATTAAGGTTTTCACGTAAACTTGTTTTTCTTATCTAACATCACCTACGCCAAACTAGATAGAAACTTTAGGAACATAAACTAAGCAGAGTTAAACATGTGATGAAAATGAATGGTTTTTTTTATATTTCAATGAGTAGAAGTAGTCCTGAGAAGAAAATTCAGCTCCATTTTTCTGAAGTTAGTTAATACAACAAATGTAATAGTAATCATTGCCACATTATGATTTTTTTTGTTTGTTTGTTTTGTTTTGGCTTTAACATTAGCGTTATATGTTATCTTACTTTGCCACATGTGTTGAACCTAAGCTACTTTGACAGATACTATTTCCATTTAAAAAACCAAATGGTCCAAACTGCAGTCCAATCACTTCCCATCCCGCATCCACAAAATCCACCTTGTTTTATGATTCAAGCCCTGTTTACAGCTAAAGGAATGTTCCGTAAGTAGCTTATTGGTGTGTATTTTGGAGGCAGTGTAAATGGAGAAAGGTTAGCTCAGAACAGTGTTCTGCATTTCAGTGGAGTCATGTGAGAAATGTTTTGAATAGCCTCTGATTGTACGAATAAAATACATAGGCAAAATGTGACACAGTCCAACGCCAATCCTGCAAGCTCTCAGTTCTTTCCACACAATTCTCACAGGGGAGAGCGGAGGGCTCACTGCAAGAAATCAGACCAGTGACTGACAGATTAATCATTCTGGTGTTTGGTGTATGCATGCGTATTCACATGTTTCTGGCTACCTGGGAGCTAGTGTGGTTCTGTGTGTCTCTCTCCTGACCTTGACAGATCCACAGTGGAGCAACAGCCACCTTTAATACTCAGTCATCCAGACGCAGCTGGTGGGTACAAGACTCTGCAGTTAACACAATGTCCACTGTGGAATTACCCACTGGGAGACGACTTAACAGCCAGTTTATGCTTTAGAATTGCATCAGATTAATGTAATTGATCATGATCCTTTGTTTTTCACATTTTGTCAATGTCCAATCTCAAACTTCACAGTGTTTCTGGGGGATGTTCAGGAATGACCTACATAATTTATTCATCAATTTTGAAGAGGAAAAATATGTCTTCAGATTTATTGTTCAAATGAAAATTTAAAACATATTGTGAGAACTTGTATCCATTCTTGCTAAGTCAATATTTCCAAGAATCTTTACTGCACAGCTGTTTTTTTCCATGTGTCTCCACCAGCCTTGTACAACTTGACACATTTTTGCTCATTCCTATCTGTCCTACCATGAAAATGGTGTGTTTCTTATGATATTCCGTGGCAACCTTTTTAGACCATTTACGTGGTCTAAACCGATTTTATTCTTTCTACTCTTCTACAACAGTCAGTTTTGTGGAGTTCAATGCCAACAGTGGTCCTGTTGAGATTCTCACACCAGAGCAGTAACTCTGTGCAGCTTCTCCAGAGTCCCCACAGTGCTCATGACTGCTTTCCTTGCAATCTATTTGGTGTGCTTTGCTGTCTTCCTGTCTTTGTGAAACTCTTTGAGGAAGAAAAGGACTGTGTGTACTGAAATTAACTATTTACAAAATGGGTGACTTTTGCTCTCCATACTGCAAATTTTCATCTGTGAAAATATTTGAAGATATTTTCATTTTCTTCCTACATAATAATAGTGTAGGGTTTCTCCATTCCTTCTATTGCGATAATGTATTTTTCTTTTGTAAGTGTTTTTTTCTTGAACCAAGTTATGTCATCGTTGATACAAAAGCAACTACTACAACAGTTCTTCCTTTTCGTGGTGTAACTGAGATTTTACCCTACAGGAGCCTTAGTTCACATTATACTACCCCTCAGCTACAGGGAGCCCGACCCAGAACTTAGTTACTTCTAATAGCTCTTCAGTATCATCTCCATCCCTCGAGCCACTGATCTTCGCACAGATATTTTCCTTTCCGTTTTATGGTTAAGGTTAGGGAGATGGTCCTGGGATATCTGACCCTGAATCTGTGGTGGGAGATGAGTTATTCCTCAGGCGTCTGTGCTTCTCGACAAACGGAAAGAGGCAAGGTAAGCCAGGGGGCAGTATGGGTCCAACAACCTGCCCCATAGCAAGGTTGAAGCGTGTGTGTGCATGTCTGTGTGTTGGGTTTGTTTGTGTGTGTTTCCTTATATACACAGGTATTTTTGTTTTCATTTCACGTTGGTGTTTTAACTTTCTGCTTGGATTTATCTTAAAATCTGACTTTAATTTTCTTTCTTTCTTTTTTTTTTGGTACAAATGTGGACATGCAGGTGTGTTTCCCTGCGTGTGCTGGACGTGCAGGGGAGGGGGAGATGTCATGTTCAGTTTGTGTTTGGCTAACCCTATGGTCTCCACCCCTAATAGCAGGGTCTATGGGGTGTAGACACATGCCAATATTCATTGGCAGTTGAATCAAGCCACTTAGATACCATCTGTAAACAGGACTCAGAGGGCCTGGAATTAAACTGAAGGCTGGAAACATTCGAGCTCACTGCAGAGATTACCAGAGGTTGATCCAGGTTAATGGGCTCTGTGGCCATAGATCAGTTACATAGATATAGGCTGGGCTGTGTGTAAAGCCTCAGATCTTACAAATCATTGTTGGTCATAATATCTGCAGAATGGTAGATGGATTTCAAAGCAAAATAACAACTTTACTAATGATGGAAAATTATTATATTAGGTTTATGTCAAATTAGCTCCTGATTGAAGGATTATAAATTTCCCAGTCTATTCAGAAAATATACAATATAGATTCTAAGTGCCTTTTAATTTATTATTCACCATTATTTGTTTGCTTAAAAGTCAACAAATGCATTTAAATATATTGATTCGCAATTCAAAAAACAGAATTCGGTAAAATGCCCTTCCTTCCTTCCATCTTATTCACCTCCCTACCTCTCTGTCTCCTTACTTCCTTTTGCCACCATGGTGTTCTGCTCACCAACACTGATTCATAATCTATAGCTGTGCCTGGGAGACCAGCAGCTATTGATTTAACGCCTACAGTAATCCAGCGCTGTATCCGCTGCTTGTTAGAGATGCTGGGGTCTAGAAACTGGGGCTTGCAGAGGTAGAGAGGGACCAGGACAGATGAAGAGAAGATTTTTTTTTTTTTTTTTTTTCCTGGGGCAGCAATTCTTTTTTTATTATAGTTTTATTCTTTCAAATGGCAAACTACCTCAATAATTTTAAAACGTTATCTCAGTGCTTAGTCTAATGATCAGACAGACTAGAAAATGTGGTAACTTCCCCCCCCCCCCACACTATTAAATTATAATATCCAAAATTAAATGATAAAGATATATATAAAAAAACTTTTTTTAATGTGGCAAAATAGGGATAAATATTGGAAATGTAAAAACATATAAATGTATAAACAAAGATGACATGCTTCTAAAGGACTAAAGTATTTAAGAAGCACAAATCTTAATAGCCTGTGAAGACTGTTAAAACTAAAATAATTCATCATTATGCAGGAAAATGAAACTAAAATCTACATTTAGGTCAAACAAACTGGTAGAGAAGCTTAACCACAGGAATATAACTAATATAGTAGTGATTTAAATGAATTACAATCATTTGTAATTGATTGGACTAAGAGCAGAAAAGTGGCTCCTCACATTTTTGGTCATGGCAACCGATCACTATTGACCAAACATGTGTCGGCGCATACATGTCCCAGAGGACGTGGATTTTCTGTTGTTTCAAATATTACATTAAACTGTAGAGTAACGTTTAAAAAAATCATCAGCAAGGCAATGAAAACTAATGTGTGCCTTGTGGAATTCCCCATGTCATTTTATAATGTTTTGATGAATTCTCCATGTTTACCAAAATGTTAAATCCAGTAACCCACACATTTGATTCAAATGACTTTTTTGTTATTTCGTTTAATCTTTTAAGAATAAATTACAATGACTACTTTCATAATCAGATGTTTTTTTGGTACAGGAAACTTTGTCAAAAAATTATGAAGATCCTCTGTTTCTGTCACAGTACCTGTAGACCGCTGACACATTCTGCAATCAAGTTCTCACTTTAAATGAGTGACAGCTGAGATAGCACTGACACGTTCATACAAAATGCTAATCATGCATAATACAAGAATAATAGACAATGTCGCTTTCAGTTCATTAAGCATCCAGGTAAGTGGATGTGCAATTTCATAGTAATTATCAAATCTACCTAATTTAGTTTGACACATCCATCATTATAATTGCACCATTCCCCGAACAAATGTTCAATGTGATATAGTCATCTATATGTGAGCAATACCTTTATCAGAGTTCCTTTTCTTTGTAGATAATTGCAGTCTATGCCATTTAGATCTGTCCACTAAATGATGGCAATGCACTTCATTTCATGAGTGACAAGAAAATGTGCCTATTAGGAAATGCAACACTGAAAATCCATAAAATAACTCAATTAATGTGAATATTGGGATTATGGGAACATCTTTCCTTTTAAAATAAAACAAATCCTCTCTATTCCATGTTTTTGTGTTTTCCATTTGACATGGTGACTTTTCTAGTGCTGAATGCAATGGAACAAACGATGTGAAATAATGCCTGTTAGTCTATGACAGTTAAGTGAAAACTGTAGAGTTAATTCCATGAGGCTCCATAATCAAGAAGATGACAAACGACAAAAAGGTTGAAGAGGAGTACCAATCTCAATCAAGTGCAAACCGTCAGCTCAGAGACAAGACAAGCACTGTGACCTTCATTAGTCTGGTACAAATAATTAGCTGACCCGAGCTAATGAGTGGCGCTCACACGCATCCACACGCACGCACGCAAACACATGCATGCACCTTGAGCGCTGGTTTTTATGTGCCCTTTAATGAAAACAGGACTAGTGCACAAAGCTGATTGCATTGTTCTGATGAGTTTCTGGCTTGAGTGGTCTTCTTGATTGACGGATTGATGAACGCAAGGATGGATAGAGGAGGATGGACAGAAAAAGAAAACTCTTGAACGTATGAGTGCCATTATAAAACACCCCAACTGGTGGAATGAAAACAACCATCTTTTTGTTTCATTGTCCAAATGTGTTTAGAAAGAATGGGATAATCAGGGTTTTACTGGCTACTACACATTTTGAATTCTATTTCAGGGCTGATCTAAAAGGTTGGATTTTTGACTATTATTATTATTATCATTATTATTATTATAGTTGTTTTTTTTTTGTTTTGCTTTTTTACTTTGTCTTTCAAAATGTATGATACAAAGAAATCCACAGGGCAACAGGTTCCTCAGTAGGAGATGAGATTCATGTCCATAACGCAGATGTCCTCGGTTTAATTCCCAGCTTTGTGCTATTTACCGTGTGCCTTTCCTCTTCTTTTGTTTTTCCTAACAATGTACTATTAGACCCATCATATAATTAAAAAACGTTACATGGATACAAAAGAGTGCAATTCTGCCTTGAAACCTTGACATTCCCAGATTCATTTCACATATTTACAAATAAAAGACTTGTATATTCTTTGTTGAGAAGTCACAAATTACAGAAAATAGCTTTGATGTACCAGTTGACTTCGGATAATATCTAGACGCTCATCTCATAAACTTACCAAGTCAGTCCTAGAAAAAATCTGGCCTTTTTTGTTGCACACTTTAAAATTTGAATAGACTTCTAATTTCTTTGTATTCACATTTATGGCTTCATCAGAGAACATCCAAGTTGTTTGGGGAAATTTAATCATCTGTGGGCACATATATATTTTTTTTTTTATCTGTTGACCCTTGTACTTCATCATATTTTCATTGATATGTAGGTTTTGAATGGAATAAATTAAGGATTTACGAGATAATCCAAGTAAATGCATGAAAGTATATGTCCCTAACTTTATCAGATTTTTATCCACCCATTTATCAATTGTCTTTCACGCAATCCAGGACTGGTTTAGAGGGACCTACTTTTCATCCAGGGGACACCCCCTGATGTCCACACGATGTTGCTGAGGTCTTCATTAAGAGGGCATTCATAATGGACTGAACTGCTGTACAAACATGGTACATTTTCTATCTAATTTCTTTAGAACACTCTCACACTGATAAAAAGAAAAAAAAAAAAAAGAAACTCTTGCCGTATTGTAGAAAATTATCATCTTGCTCCATGAATTTGGGTCTTGTCATGTGCTATATGTGCAGTCACTTCACCATGACCAATACGCTAATCTCTGCAATTCTCCTTTGGCCACAGGGAGCTGAAGAAGGTTAACTTCACCCTCCAGGGTAAATAAAAAATGAGCAGGAATGGGTATCTGAGATGGGTTATAAACAGTGATCATTAACTCAGCGATACAACTTGCTGGCACACAGGGAGATCCATCAGAGCAAGCTGCTTGGAGGACAGTTTCCCGTTGAAGGACAGTAAAACACTTAAATCAAATAATAATTTGTTGTTTAAGTCCAACGGGAAAATCAACTGCAACACTTATATGTTTGTCTGATGTAAAAAGGCAAAAAAAGAAAAGAAAAGAACAACGTACGAGTGCAATTCAGTCACAAATGCACACTGTCTGAGAGTGTCGAGGTTGTAATTTGCTTGTGGAAACTGATACCTTAAACTGCAGTAGAGGAGCTTTTAACAAAAGGTTAAATGCAAACATGTCACTCTGAAAGCTGTCAGCAGCAAGTAAAATGTGTCAATGACTTGATGAATAAGTGCCTTCGTACTCTTGTCCATTTCTAGGTCTTTGAGCTGACACTTTTAGCACAGTACTAATATATTCTGCCACTAGTGCTGAAGACAATTAAGTGAAATTGCTGCTTTCTCATCTAGATTTGTCTGTCTCCACCATTTTCATCTCAATCCAATCTGAAACCATTTGAGCAAATAAAACGATATTTACTTCATCTTCTGTTACAAGCTTTCAAAATTACAGGCTTCAGGAAAAATCAATACAAAATGCCATCTTAGCAGCAGATGTATGCTCTGTGAGAATGCTAACTTTTCCTCCCTGCGCGTCTCCCCATTCTCCCACACAGAGATGGTAGGAGGAGACTGGGGGAGGAAAGCTCCTCACTAACAACTAAGGGGTGTGCGGGGTGGATATTGTGGTGGATGTTTATAAACTACCTGTGCTTGCAGGCCGAATGTACGATTGTCTTGTCCAAGACGCTAACCTTTAGCATCTCGCTGCGCTTCGGCGCATCTTACAAAGTTCACTGTGAGAAGGGAGTCTTGACCCTGCGGATGATTTGGAGGACTGAAATACCACTTTCATTTATTATTTATCCAGGCTGGCCGAGGGGAAGGCAAGTCGTGGTGCTGTCATACCTGACTGGCTAATGTAAGAAGTGGCCATCTCTCTGCAACCCTAGGGAATCAAAGCCCATTACTGGTTTGAGAGATTGCCTAATGTCCACTGTGAACACACACAAGATAAAAACATTAGGAAGAGAGGAAGATGTGTATACACAAAACGCACAACTCTGCAAACAAGAAACTCTGTAGCCGTCTAAGATGAGAGGTAGTCATTGTTCAGAATCCTGAAGAAACATTTATAATTTAGACCCCTGCCGTTTTTGTAGGATTTCTTATAAGTCCAGTAATACCGATTAATCATGACACACTTTAGAAAGATTTTTCTTACACTCACATGTAAAAAGATAAAATAAAATAAATAAATGGTATGTGTATCATTAGCTTCTTACAGAAACCAGGGAAATACTTCTTAAACTTTTTTACATTTCATTACGTTACAATTTTTTAACCATTTATTACATCTAGGTAGACATTCACCACTGTGGTACATGGTGGTGGCATCATTATGATGTGGAGATTCTTCTTCAGCAGGGATAGGAAAACTGGTCAGATTTAATGTGAAGATGGATGAAGAGAGCCTGTTAGTCTAAGAAAAAAAAAAAAAAAAAAAAAAAAAAAAACTGAGACTGGGTTTAAAGTTCAACTTCCAGCAGCAGAACAAGCCTCCAATAATGGAGGTTTTAGGTCAAAGCATGCTTATGAGTCCGAGCTGAAATATAATTGAGGATTTGTGGTAGGAGTTGTACGTGGCTGTTCAAACATGCTTATGTAAAGATGTGCAACGTGACAAAAAAGTGAATTGTAGATGTAGCCAAAGTTTTCTGTTAATTATTGACCTAGAGGGACTGAATACTTTTCACATTTTGATCTTTGGATAATTTGGAAAACCAGCTATCATTTTCCTTCTACTTCATTGTGATTGTGACATAAAATAAATCTTTGATTAAAGGGGTAAGTATAATTCTGAAAGACACTTTAGAAATGAATCAGTATTGTACTGAATAAAGAACTATGCCATATTTTGATAAAAATTGAAATTGTTTATTAAGATAATTTAAAATCTGTCAGTTCTAATATTATCTATATTATTCTTTATGCATGTCTTTGGCGGTATGTGGTGTCAAAAGCTTTAGTTCATTTGAAGTTTTTTTTTTTTTTGTTATTATTATTTATTCAGTTTTAAAGCATGTTTTTAGCACCTGTGAATAGCAGTTTTATAAATTCAGTACATGTGGGTAGATGTATCTGTGTTTGTTTGTATAATTATCAAGATGGAGGCTTAATGACCCTTTGGATCTGCAGCCAATGTGAAGCTAATGAAGCATATATGTTTGAAGTAGAGGCCTTTGCCTTTTAATAGGATATTTCTATCAATAGGCAGATAGGATTAATATTTCACAGTTAATGTTTTTTCTTGAGGAATTTGCAAAACAAACATAAGATGAGATTTCATAGCTGCTTGCACAGGAAAATGCAATTTTCTCTGACTTAGCTGCTGATCTTTTTAATTACAAACTTAATAGCATTATAGATTTTTGAAAGATGAATTCTTATTGGCATTTTTATAATTACAGGTCTTTATTGCTTTTATGAAAATAATTGCCAAGGCTCATTTACCTCTCAAACTCAATGATATGGGCAAATAACCTTCAAAGCATCAATTCCCATTTTTCAGCACTTGACGCTCTTAACTGAAACAGAAAGTTTTCTATTTAATTTTAATTTCTCATGAAATTGTCTACATTGACAGACCTTTTGCTCAAGAATTGTAGAATTTGATCCCTTCCATAAATTTATTTTTAGAGACGACTGCATGTGAGCAACAGTTGTCATGCGCTTAATTGTTGGTTGAACACGATGTTCAAATATAACAGAAGCCCTTGAGTCATCTAAAACCAGAACAATGCATTCTGGCTGTGGTGATGAAGGGCTTGGCCAGAATAGCACTTATATGTCAACATAATGTCAGATGTGCTGCTGAAATGATGGGACCTCTGCAGCATTATCACATGCACAAAGGCAAAGTGTGCCAAGGCTGTTTCAGAGTTCCAACCGTACAGTAAATAAATCTGGACACTTTAGCAAAAGCCTATTTAGCATAGCTGGCCGGGGTTTACTCATGTAGTCTGCAAAGGCCTCGGAGAGCAACAGCCGTAGACAAACAGTGGCTGAGAGCCATACACCGTTGATAAGTTACACAGTGAATTTAAGCAGGCAGGGAAAATTCAACCATATGAATTTGTGGGAAAACAAAAGCGGTCTGAAATTTATACTCGCTCAATAGAATCAACTCCTCAAATTAAAGTCTGACTTGTTGCATAAAAACAGGACTGTGCATTTGACTACCCTTATTGCCTCTAAAAAGGAAATATGCATCGATTTAGCCTTGAACTCCCTGTTGAACTTGGCTGCTCTACAATGTTATGGTTTCCCAGCACATTGCTCTGTCGGAAATCCAGTATGGACACACAAAATAACCGGAAAGAGTATTTAGAGCCTTTTGGAATGAGCTGGATGTAAATTTCACCCTTAACATTTGCCAGAAACATCTGTTTTATTCATAAATGCAAAGTTTAAAGAGCCAAAACTGTGACATATTCCAACTCATTCTTCATTTAATTGTCTTGGAGGAACAGAAGGGAAGAAAGAAATGTCAAAGCGTGATTTTTCTTTTCTTTTTCTTTTTTTACTGCCTAGATGTGTCGACCGTCTTTCCATAGCATTGATATTTCTTTGTTCTCTAGTGTGACTGTGGAGCATTTGTAGAGTCAGTGCTATTAAAGCAATTTTATTAAGAAATTACCACTTTTACTTCCACCGACTTTAGAAATCAGATTTTTTTGCACTCTTACTTGAATAATTCTGTTTACCTCAGATGTGTGAGGTAGTTGTTGATAGGGGAATGCATTTCTCATGGAGTGAAGGAGCGACGGCAAACACTATCCTGGGTCTGCTGAAATTCTCCTCTTTGTTTTGGTTCCAAGATGTTTGGTCTCTATGGAACTGGATCCTCTGTAGTGCAGCGTCAGTGTGGTCTGAGGACTCTCGGTATGTCTGCTACACATGTGAATATGCTCGACAGATGTATGCCGGCTTCCAGGCAGACAGACTCTCCTCCCCCTGGCCTTGTTGGCTCTGATTGTGACATGGTGACACACAGTAGCATCTGGAGTTCACAGTGGGTCATGCGGGGCAAACACGATACAGAGCCCTACATCACTCACTGAACTAGAAACTTCCACAATTTAAAAAAAAAAAAAAAAAAAAAAAAAGAACGGTTGTGACAGCTTATTGAAAATATGTCTGCTTACTTGTCTACTTTACAGTCTGAAGAAGCAATCTTTGGGATATGTATATGCAAGGTTATTACCATTCTTAGTTTGGTATGTGAAGATACAACAGCTTAAGAGTTTTACAGGCTTTGCTGAAGAAATAGTATCTTGCAAAAGTATTCATGTTCCTATATTTTAGCATTTCCTATGTTAAAACTAGAACCTCAGATATTTTATTTTTATTTCATGATATGCACTTACACAATGTAGCATTTAGCTGTGAAGTTGAAATAAGCTGGCACTCCATTTTCAAAAATAAATGTGACGAATGAAAATCTGAAATGTGTGTTATTTAACCTGCCTTACTTTGATTCAGCTACATAAAATGCATTTGAACCGATTAACTAAATGTTGCCCAATTTTGTGTAATTTAAGTACAGTGCAAGGTGAGCTGGTCTTCTAAACCGATACTCTGTAAACAACTGTTCAAACATAAACTTTGCCATTATAAAATATTTGACATTTCTATTTAGTCATGTTTTTTTTTTTTTTTTTTCTTTTTCTTCATCTTCATAACTTCACCTATTATGCCAAAAACTGAAAATCACCATTTCCTCAGATTATTATTTTTTTTTTTTTATCGCCATTTCTGTCCCGACAGCATGTTCCTGCTGAAAACATGCAATGCGTATCTGTTCGATTGATTCTAACTTATAATCTAACTTTAAGAAATGTTCATTGTCAGGCCTTGCTCAGACGGACTGAGACATGATGCTTTAAAAAATAAAAAAAATCAACCAGTTAGTCAAGCAGAATGTAGCAGCCACAGCGCTCATATTCTAGCGATTCAATCGAGTCGGTGCTTTAATACAGATGAAAGAAGGTTAGAACTGTTAAGACTGAGATGTGTTAACAGTAATTGTAAGGGGGGCGATTTTTATTTTTCACTTGAGGCTACCAACAAAACTTCTGATACCCACTTTATAGAATTGACCCAAAGGAGAGGAAATCAGCTGTGTGTTATTGATTGTGCTACTACTGCGAGCAAAAACAGTCCAGAGAGAGTTCTTCTGATCTTTACGCTCTCTCTTTTTTTCTTTTTTTTTTTTTTTCACAGTTCTTTGGCATCACTGTGGCAACCTTAAAATTAATTGCACACAACCACAATCTAATAATTAGCCTAATAAAAAGGTGTTTGTGTATTGCAGTCACACTTCGGTAATATGATGAAAAAGTATAGATCTGAAACAAAATGCTGTGAAATGTCTCCTTAAAAGTTAAACTATTTATACTATGCCCTTTAGACCATAAAGTCAGGGAGAACAAAATAAATTTAATTCAACAATATATATATTTTTTAAAAACGAGGTACTCGGATTGAATTAAATAGAGGGATCATTTCCTGTTTTCTTAAAGGGAGAGCTATAGTACTTGATTATACAGAAAAATGTATGTACACTCAAGAAAAAGCAGAAAACAGAAAACAAACAAAAAACCAACTTTGAGACTATTTTCTACATTTCCGTTGTCAGCTGACGGCCAACCGCGCTCACAGACAGTGACATGTCAGCTCATGAAACAAACATTTAGCAAGCGTACAACAACAAACCTGCCAGTTGACGAGAACCCATTTAAATCCTTATAGTCATGTAAATAACTTGTTTCAGTGTGCTTTCAATTAAAGCGGAGGACGAAGTGCCATTGCAATCTTTGATGGATGAGCGAAGATATTGGAGTGTACCGTTGGATGACAAAATGTTCCCGCACTCCACCTCAACTCCTCTTTCCTATTGATTCTCCTGGTGGTTATTCATCAGGGCGGTGGCCACTGTCAGTTCAGTTGCTCCTTCTCCTCACAAAACACATTTTCCACAGTTATTGATAAAGCTATTTGACCTTTTATTCAAATGTCTGTATGTGTATGTGTCTCTGTGAAACATGCACACATCTGTGTTTTCTTTTTCTCTGCTCTTGCCAGAGGCTTGCAGATCACTGCAGCTACATGAACAAAGTCAGGCTGTTTTGATTAACGCTAAATGAGTAGGTCTATTCTTTGCAGATGTCTGTTCCAGCAGTCCTGGGCCTTGCTTTCGCACTACCAAAATAAACCCTGAACCTGTTTTACAGTTTGGCAGGAAAAAAGGACCCACATATAGTACATCGAGTTTGCACATACATATGCTTGTATTCATATACGTCAGTGGTTTCCCACATACTGTGACCTGTATTCCTTCATGCATACTTTTTCACTGTTTTGAAGAATTTCTCCTGCTTTGTCTAGGTGTAGACAGGCTGTCTTGGAGACAAGTGAAATATTAAATCTGCATTTGGTTATACAAGCAAACACTGAAGTCGCTGTTATGCAGTTTCTGTTCAGCACAGTTTCTGATGACTGATGAGATATATTTGCCCTTAATGATTTTTAGAGAGAATAGTGTTTGCCAAACTTGGTTTCATTATTCTTTAAAAAAAGAGAATGGTTACATGAATGAAGATTCAAACAATCTTTATATTAGAAAGTCTTTATTATTATTATTTTTAGCACAAGCGGTATTACATAAACTTAACATTACGTAAACGGCAATTTATGTGTTTATTCCTTATGCAACAAAGATCTTTACCTTATCTGGAGGATAAACAATGGCTGTAAACAAAGCCATCATAGTTCATGACTAACAGAAGTTGAACTTTTAGAAGGATGATACTTAGCAACTATACTGTTCTCTATTATGTTAAGAATAGATAACAGCAGGTTTCTATATTCAGCAGGTTTAATTTTACCTGCTGAAGACTTGCTCTCTCAATCCCGCAATCTGATTGAGCAATAAACATGTTCCAACACTTTATAGAAAATCCATTAATCATTTAAGCATCTATTTAGATCTGTTTCTACCTCTTAATTCAGCTTAACCACTTTACTGATACTCACTGTAACAAAAGTTGAGTCTTTATTATGTAGTAGAGTCACACAGCAATGATTAACCTGGCAGCATTAACTACTTTATTTTTTATTTTTTATTTTCTGATTTTCAAAAGAAGAGCGAAAGGATCTCATGCTTTATTTCATAAATCAATCCCAACATTTGATTTCTTAGTGCATTTCTGTCACTAAATTCTTTTGACCATTTATCCAATAAAAACGATTGGATCTAGGTATGCTATGTCAAGGGCATTCGGTTTAAAACTAATTCTGGATTCAAAATTATATTGGTGCCAAAACTACATGTAAAAATGCTATGCAACCATTTTATGAATGTGACATTTCAAGCACAATCAGTATGAGAACAGGAGTGAGAAGAAAATATCTAATGAAATAGACTAAAAATCTTATACAACTACATTTTAGTGCCATATTCGACACTTTTTGTGAAAAAAAAAATATTTTCAATACCAGCTGAACAGTTTTCTATTAATTCTTACTTATTTGATTTTAAGTAAGTAGTTTAAGAAATGTAGTTTAAATGTAGTTTAAGAAAAAAAAAAATTGTTTTATTGACAGTCAACATGGAAGCATCACAGAGGAAAAAAAGTAAAAGGAATGTCAACTTTCAAAACAAATCTAATGTAGAATGGGTTATAAAGAATGGGATTTTAAGCCTGCAAGATTGAATGTCGACACTTTCATCCCACAAATTTCTTGCCATTAATAATTAAGACAGGATCTGAGAGTTGGAAAAAGTAATTTCTCTTGAAAGAACCGGATAAAATTGTAATAAAACCTTTCCTTTAAAAACACAGACCAGAAGATATCCAAAAGCTCAATCGGTGCCAATGAAAGTGGGAAACAGAAATCTTTCTAGCAAAACACAACAACAAATACAAGTCCAACCTATTGAAGTGGAGAAGTGAAAAACAAGAGAGATTTAAGGTGATTCTCATCTTCCACTCCAAAGCCTTGGCACTCCCCAAAAAAGTGGGAATGTAATTTCCCAGACTAGGAACATAAGCCAAGAGTAATCTGGCCTGTAATACCTCCTAGTCCTTAAATGAAAGCCCTCCATTTTAAGTCTTCAACCTCGTTTTTTCCCCCATCCCTTCCACACCTTTAATAGGATTTGGTAGAAAATGGCTTTGTGAATTGCTCCTCTTCGTCTTGCTCAAGGAAGAGCGAGCTATTCTCATTGAGAAGTGCTTAATTGCTTTAAATGACTGATGATACATTTAGGGAGAAGGGCCTAGAAGTAGGGGCCACAACCAAACACACAAAAGATAGCACTTCCAGTTGAAGGGAGGAAATGTAAAGTGAATATGTTTGATACTTTTTTTTTCTGTATATGCTGATAACAAAGATGATATGCAAGAGGCAGACATATCTGAAGGAAAGATCATAAGAATAGACCTGCTATGTATGTATGTATGTAAAAATGCAACTCCTTGCATTAATTTGTGTATGCGTGAACAGAGTTGTGTTATTGTGTGTGTCTGTGAGGGTCGCCAGGCAGTGTTCATCCTATCGACACCCCAGTAACAGACTAAATTAAGGTTGTGATGAATTGTGGCTGTCATGGCAGGAGAGAGGGGAGAGTGCACTGTATTCTACCACTGATTAGGTGAGAATAGGAAGAAAGATCCAGAATATTATTATCAATATGTAGCAGTATATTTTCATTAACTTTTTGTCTCTACAGATGACAGCTTGATAGCAGAATATATATATGTTTTTTTTATTTCAAAATGAGATTCAATATTTGTAGGCTTGTCTGTGAGAGAGAGAAGTTGAAAGAAATGTAGTTTATTCTGTGTTTTAGCCGATGATGGGAACATATATGTTAACCTTAAATGTGCCAAAGGACCTCTGATTAACAGGGCTGTGTACGTTTTTCACAGCATTAATAAAACAATTTTTAAAAAGTGAGAAATATCCAATTAAAATGAAAGGGGAGAAACTCAAAAAAGCTCTTTCATCATTGCAAAAGAAGCTCTTGGCCACTGAAGACATAGAGGCTTTTGGCTGTTTACTAAAAGAAGCAGGAACTCACAACAAATGCAGAGTATTGAGGGGCATTTTCCTTTTGGTGCATACTGAGCTTTGAAACTGGCTTCCGTCGGGTACACCACAAAGGCTAGTTTATTTGCTGAAGCGATACACCTTAGGAAAGAACCTGAAAGGACGAGTTTAGCTCTGGAAACTGAAATCCTCTGTATTTTGGGGGTTAATTAGACAGAATTGGTTTTTTGAGGCTTGAGCCAATACTAACATCACATAAACAAGCAATGTATCCCTAAGAAGCACACCTTACTTTCAATGAGGAAAAAAAAGTTTAGCAAATATGAAAAGGGTCAGCACTCTGTAACCATCTTTTTGGTTTGAACATCACAGGTATATGGCATATTTTTTTTTAATTTTTTTTATAGAAAGTTCCATTAAATGCGATAAGTAGAGAGTGACTGACTTTAGCTAGATACACTTTTTAGTATGGTCTGACTACGTATATTTTTCTACTAAATGGCTTGCAGAGAGATGTTAGTGGTATTAAATCAAAGTAGAAGTCATTGCAAATGATAGCAATTCAGCCACAAAGTGGTAGGCAACATAAAATCACAGTGTTGGATCAGCAGATACTGAGGCACATAGTCTGCCAAGATTGCCTAGTTTCGTCAGAGTTGATGGCTACAGTGTTCTGATTCGATTCAACATGTTCTGTGGAGTTGAGGTATTGTGTCTCTCTGGTAATGCAATTGATGAGTCTTGGTTTGGTAGTCACCAGAAGAATGACACTGGCCTTACTGTATTGTGTCTTGTCAAATAGTTCAACTTAGAAATTTAAAAATTTGCCATAAGCATCCTCCTTCACCTTTTTTTTTATAGCTGCAGATTATGGGCATGCATCATAATACACCTTATGTAATGAGAATATGATGGTTGTCAAATCTGGATGAGAGTGAGAGCAGTTGAGCATGAGTCTGCAAGAACTTGATGGGGTCATTAGTCCTTTAATCAAAGAAACGTTCTTTGGATGATAGAAGGCCATCTTTATAATTGTCTTGGTGTCTCCAAAGAATCGGGTCTGAGTCCATAAAACATCCAGATTTTGGGTCTAATAAATAGTTTCTAGCTGTAATAACTGAAGCTGCATGCTGACTCTTGATCACTCCTATTTAGGTCCAAAGATAACTTCAGCATTACAGCACGGCCATGCGTTGATTTGCTTTATGCTTGGAATCACTGAAGCAAAGATATCAACTCAATGTTTGAATCACCAGGTGTCTGAAATATAGAGCTGCTTATCACTTTAATATACATTTTTTTCATATTGTTTTAATTTTACATCAGGTATATATGAGTGGAAATGATTTTATGTTTTCTTCTTTGTATGTATCTATTTCAGGAAGAAATATACTATATCGAAAAAATAGAAAATCCTATGTACATTAATGGGGACAATATTGAACAATCGTTCTGTTAAATGCAGTTGAGGTTAAAAGGTTCTTAGCATTCACAAACATAGTTTGGGGGGATTGGAATTTCTTTAAGCAATTCTTCTCGGCTGCTCTAGGACTAGATCTTAGCTTTAGCCATCTAGGTCAAACTAATCAAAGTTTTTTTTTTTTTTTTTTTTACTGCAGAACGATACCAAGAGAGTTATCTACAGCAGGAAAAGTATTCAGTTTGTATAATCTTTAAACATAAAAGTGACCCTTTAATGTAACATTGGCTTTTTGTGTGTATTTGGCTAGAGTCATTACTGAATTATTATTATAAATATTTATCAAACGCAACAGTGGATAAAATCTTTAAATGCGTTTTAAATGGTTCACCCATTACATGGAGAGCCATTACAGCTCTTCATGATTCACAGAGTTACCACATCTCTGCTAACCTACCTTCCCCTTAATTAGCTTTTGAGAACTGAGCAAGCTGTGTATGCTGCTCTTCATGTCTGCTTGACATTTAAGTAAATATATCACAACATACACAAACTTTACATTTATTACACAAGCCATGTGGGCTAGAAAACCTGTCAATGAAATAAAGAATTAAAAGAAACTTCCCTTTACATTGTCATTTCTCATACCCAAGAAAAATATTAATTTTGATGCTGTTTAGCCAGTTACTTCCAATGTCATTGTTCTTCTAATCATGTTCATAAATTTTCAGAGCCACCTGTTTCTATAGGGTTGTTAGGGAAGCTCAAATTTGAAAACAAACGTGTCTCTTTGGCTAGAACTTTCTGACATGCCAGTGGTGGTTACCCTCAAATTACTCACTTAAATGATCCTGAGTTACTACTCAGATAAATGTTTATGAAATGAAACGGTGGATGAAGTGTTTAAACATTTTTACTATTGTTTTATGGATGAAATCTTCAGACTGAAAAACAAGGTTTAAATATGTTCGTTTACATATGACTACATCTGTTTTCAAAACGCAACGAGTACAAGGAATACTTAGAGGGAAAAAAAAATACTTCATCCATTGGTCCTATTACTTGACCTTAATATTTCTCTTACATTATGGTCATCTGTTGTTGCAAAGTTTTGAGTCATAAATTATTGACAGAAGGGGACATATGTTTTCAGTTTGTCAATTTTTACTGAAGATTATCTAAGCAACACAGTAAACATTAGTTAACTCCTACTGTTTCCTTTGTGTTTACATTTCAGACTGACATTCCTCTTGGCGGAGTTTCTCAAAAAGTGTTTACGCCATGCGATAGTGAAAATCTCAATGGAAAAAAACACTATTTTAGGTGATCCAACCTCAGGTTTTTGGTGGTTGGGAGGATACAGATACATCCTCTTGTAGTGGTGTACTGCGAATGTGTATATACTGTTTTATCAGTGACCCATATCCTGTTTACCTGATAGAGGCAAAAGCTCAGTGTCGAAACTCCTTAAAAGTCAAAGCCAAAGGGGTAGGGGGCTGGAGGAGAGCATCCAAACGTATACCACATGTTATTCCCCACTCCCCCCCCCTCTACACACACGCACACACACGCAGACACACGCACACAAACATATCCACCCACACCCCACCACCCGCAGGGCGCCATGGTTACCTTGGAACTTTAACGTGGACCAGCTGGTGTACTTGGGTTGTGAAATTGCATTGCACTCACACACGTGCACGCGCGCACACACACATTTGCAGAGGATCAAAGGGAGCTAGAGCCCCGCACAGCAGCTTTTCTGCTTCTGCCCTTGGCTAAATGGACGGCCAAACATTCCAGTCTGTCGAGCCCAGTAATATCTGGCCCACAGCCTAATGAAGATCGACTGTGTTTATAATTCTTATGTTTGCTCTGATCACTAACATAATCCTTTCTATACACAAAACATGGGAATAGAAAACACTCTTTGTTTCTTCAGATTAAGTCAAAGTCCAGAAGAGGAAAAGAAGAATGAGAGAAGCACTTTTAGATGAAATCCGAATCCCTGTTTCAGTCGACTTTGCAGCTCTTTGCATTTTCACACAGGGCATCACATGATCTCAAACAAAAGAGAAGGCACCAAGGGATGTTTTTCTGCCTGCTTGAGACTTTGACACCTGCCTCGCCTCAGCAAATTGGAATGGCTCACTCTCAAATGAGATTTCTGTTTGCTGCAAGGGTAGAGAAAAAAAGGTCACCCATTACAACTATTCTACATGATTCACAGAGTTATCACATCTCTGCTCGCCTACCTTCCCTTTAATTAGCTTCTGGGACCTGGGCAAGGTGTGTATGCTTGTCTTCATGTCTGCTTGACATACACCACACAGAGGATCTATTTCTCATCTGCTTTCTCGCACAACATATTTGTTTGTACTAAAATTAAAATCCCATGTTGCCATACTTTGACACACTATTTCTCTTACAACAAATCTATTGACCTGTAAAATCTGCCCTATTTTAGACTGTACTGAGAATCGGAGATTACCCTTATCACTATCATTCATTTTGGTAAAGATAGCATATTACAATTCTGGAGTTGAACTTTTACACTTACACTCATTGTTGGCTTTATTTGGTAATAGTTCTTGATGTTACGCTTCCAAATTTTGAATGAATATCAACAGCCACCTCATTCAGCTCACTTCTCTCAAACAGTGGAGAATGGTTGTTTATAGCGCAGGGAATTTCTGGTAAGCTTTATAGCATCAAACTGGTGCATTACATACTTTACAGGAAAATATTAACAATTGGGTAACATTTAAGACATCCCGTCTGCCTGACTTTTCTTGCATGTCCCTTGGTGTTTATCAAGGGACCTGATAATGACCAGCGAATCTTTGAGGCCTTCACAGAATATGTGTATTTGTACTGAGGTGAAATTACACAAAGACTTTTCAATAATTAGTTAACTTTTAAATATTTTTTTTCTCTATTTCACGAGGGAGTGAATGCCATTATACATAAGCCTCAAAGGGAGAAAGGGAAATTATTTAAAATCTGCATTTCTATCACATATAATCACACATAAATTGTAGGTAAAACATGCCAGAATGTGACTAAAATCAAGGTGTTTGTAAGACACTATTTATACATTCACAGACCTCATGTATCAATACCTTAAGGATTTAAGCAACTCTCTACGGAAGACACCAATGCATTTTGAATCAAACCTATAGGATCAATAACCTTGTTACACTTTAAATGACAAAGTGCTTTGAAGGTGCCTATGCCAGTACATTGCCTCAGGGTAAGCTTCCAGTGTATAGATTGAAGTCCAGATCGTTTATGGTGTGATTTTGGTTTCGTAGATGGCTATATCTGGGGAAAACCTGAAGCCCATGGGTATTGGCATTTCTACCAGTGAATAGGGAGAAATGGAAACTGTGATTATTACAAAAGCTACTTTTAAATAATTCACCGCAAGTTATACGAGGGCCATCTGACGGCGTGTGGGATGCAATAAAATCCCTAATGATGTGATCAATCTTTTTCTTCCTGCTGTTACATTTTAGATTTTAATTACTTCATGCTCTTCAAAAAAATATTACAGCCAACCTGCAAAAAGTCAGTGTGAGTGCTATTATGAAAACATGCCCACCAAAGCAACTTTATAGAATTACATCAAAGACATGTCCTGAAGAAAATGTGTTTTAGGAGAGTTCATTTGCATGAAAATAAGGAAAAGGATAAAGTGGAACTTTAAAGTAAAAATGTAATTCTGATCATTTTAAGACCTATCAGCTGTTGCAGTGGTCATTGTGAAGCTTTAAACATATGAAAATGACAGACAAGCTCAGACATTTTGCTTGTACACACCAAGAAACCTCAATAACTCTGTTACCAGTAATAAAAAGCATATCCTGGAATACAAACAACTTTGTTTATCGCTGCCACTGTGGATAGAATCTAGACAAGATCTTAAAAATCTAAGGACTTCTCACTCAGTCTCAGGTAATTACCACAAAAAATGTTTTTCCTCTGTGTATTACTCAAACTTTGTCACTCTAGTAATAATCTTTTGAAATCCTTGCATTTTTAAATCATGTGTTAGTATGACATTAGATGACCTTCACTTTAAGTCAATATGTCAATAGCTGCTCAAATGAAGTAGTGGCTTGAAAGCTAACGAAAGAATCAGATGAAACGTGAATTTCATTTATCTCCCATGGTCGGTAATTACAGCTACTCTCCCCTGTCCTCATACTCTCAAGCTGTCTTTACCCACAGCGAGTGCAAATGTAAGTATGTACAAGACAAAGAGAGTCAAAGCAAAAAAAAAAAAAAAAAGAGCCTGATGTATTATTTTAGTCACGCTGGCCACGTCTGAAAACATTTCACAGGCAGCGAGGGGAAATGTAAATCTAAGTTTGCTGAATCTTTCACACACACACCCAAATGCACATGCAAAGAAAGAAAGAAAGAAAAAAAAAAACTCATCTCCCCTTTCTCCCCTATACACATACAATGCATTAAAATGGAAAACAGTTCACACTGGCACAGGCATTGAAGGGGGCCCTAATATTTGTTTTTCCCTCCCCCTGTAGTGTCCTCATTGCCCATGACCAAATTTATAATAATCTCTGTCTCAGAGTCCAGTGTTGCTTTC
Source organism: Poeciliopsis paucimaculata (assembly GCA_903067055.1). Lineage (NCBI taxonomy): Eukaryota > Metazoa > Chordata > Actinopteri > Cyprinodontiformes > Poeciliidae > Poeciliopsis > Poeciliopsis paucimaculata. The sequence continues at coordinate 23,002 of CAEGAD010033395.1, forward strand.
AGAATTCATAACCAGCCCAACTATGTTTACCTTAATCTGGCCATGGCCAGCTACAGGCCTGTGTCTTTTGCTTCAGTGATACTGCAGCTGGTACCAAAGCCGGTAATCTGCCTGTAGGTTGGGTTTTCTTTGTGTTTTCTGGTTCAGGAATTCTCACAGGAGCAGGATAGACATGCAAAAGAACATTGTTCAAACAGTGTTTGCGGAAACATTTATCAAAAAAGGAACCAGACACGAACAGTGTTGATAGGGAAAGTACTGGTAGTGACTACAACCAATTAAAAAAATGCATCTTCTGATTTCAAGCATGATTTATTTATTTTTTTTTCTGATCCTGTTGCGTTAAACAAAATTTCAGAAAATCAGAAAACTAGACTCGTATTGATAGGCATTATAATGAGAAACTGCATCAAGATCTTCTTCACTGAGACCTTTAAAAGCAATCATGTACAACTCCATACGTCAGATCTATGAATGTTACAGCTTTGCAAGAAGCTAAGGCCACTTTTATGGACAGTGCGTCATTAGTGCACCATTTTAGGAAAGGGATTTGGTTCATTTGTAATGCTTTCGAGTTTTACTTTTCAGTTCTAAGTGTTGCAGGAGCTGCTTACATGAAGTGGAGCCACATGGTTAACATCATGTGTGTACTTTGAAAGCATCGTGAAGGAGAGCAGCAACCTGCACCATGCTGGTTCCGCTCCTGTAGAAAATTACAGTGTGGCCGCCTGCCTCACAGGAGGCCTGCAGTTATTACTTTTTATATAAAAAAATTAAGTGAAAAGTATTTTCGGCTCAAGTCGAGGATTTTATTCCGTCTTATTTCCATGACTTTGTTCACTTCGTTTTTTTATAGCATATTTGTCTTGTTGCTTTAAACAGGTCCCTTTATGGGACAAAATATGTCATCTGTTTGATCTTTAATTTCAATGTTACAAATGTGGTAAGTTAACAAATGTTCTTGTTAAAAATATTTCTCCCTTGAAACAAATTACACCCATTTTTTTGCCAAAAAAAACAAAAGAAAAACATGCTTAGGGCTTTAAATATATTATTTAAAATTTCTGCAGCACTAATCTTCTTGAAAATTGGATTTTTCAAACTACATAATTTTATTTTCAATTGGAGTCATCAAAGAGGCATTCCCGATCAGGTGGAGGGAACAGAAAAATATGATTTTTCTTTTAACTGCTGGAGTTTAGGTGATCTTGAGTCAAGACAAGTCATGTGACTTGTGATGCTTCACTTTTGAGAATATATGTATATATACATACAATTTTAAATTTGCATGTTTCTTTTTTCATCTTTGGTTAAATTTCTGTCTGCCTTTAACCACTCCATGAAATGTAAATACATTTATGCATAAGTAGTTGAAAAGTGACGTCATTGGTAGTTTGAAGCCATTCAGAAAACAAAATTGTTTTGTCTTACCAGGTTATCATAGGTGAAAGGAGCGACAGACTCTTTCAGTTCCAGGATTTAAATGACATATTCTGACCTTTATTCTAGTGATGTTAGATACATGTGTGGACTTTACTAAATGTGACTGCGACTTTAACTTGTAACTGGGATTTTGGTCAATGAGACAAAAGTGAAACATTCTGGCAGCTAACCCTGAAAGTGGGTTAAAATTAAGGATGAATGTATGCAAAAGCTCATCTGTATAATTCTTTAATCATTTTTTTTTTTTTTTTTTTTTTGTGTAGGACCACCACCTTTTTATAAAGAAAGAAATGCTCAGGCATGCTGTGGTGGCATGGTGGTTTAGCACAACCCACGTACGGAGGCCTCAATGTGGCCATCGCTGGTTCGACTCCCAGCCCCAGTGACATTTGCTGCATGTCTTCCCCTCTTTCCTGTCAGCCTACTTTCAAAAAACTCAGGCCACTGGAGCCAACAAAATCCTTGGAGACCAAAATAAAAAAAAAAAAATAAAAAAAAAAAGAAATACTCATTGCTCCTGTCCTGGAACAATGTTTTCAGCTGCCCCACACTGATAGAGGCACACAATAAATACAACTTCACCTGTGCCGCATGTTCACAATATGTGTTATTTAGAGGTTGGATTGGTTTTGCATAATCAATTGGCTAAAACTAATTTTGTACGTTATCACTTCCAGGGGCGTTACCTGAGGCAACACACTCTTTGCATAAATCATAAATCAGACCAATCTCATAATTGAACCAGTTATGTTCCTTCCTACTGTCAAGTCTTATGTTTCTTGCCTGAAATGCAGAGTAATAATAATAATGATGATAATAATATACATGTCAAACACCGCTCATAAATATTAGTCTCCATCTCACTTAAACAGATGAGCACTATTCAGGCATGGAATTTACCTATATTTGGTATAAGTATCTGCATTTGATGCATTAATATGAATGCTATGAAGAATAATAAGGGAACATCCATGTATGTTTTCCTGGCTTTGTATTTGTAGTTGCATTTCGGTTTTCACATGCATGCCAGTCATGACAACTTCAAGGTAACACTATCAAGCCACCTGAAAGTGCATAAAGCAATCACTTCTCTTTTACTCTCACTTAATGACTAGCTTTGGTCAGGAAAAAAAAATTAAAATCATTAAAAGTATGAGTGTTGCCAACTTCTTAAAGGATTACAAACTAATATATGAGCAATATTTAATACTTTGTAAGTCATCTAATCTTTAATATTGACCACAGTTGACTCTTGTTGATATTCCTCTCTGCCATTGCTTTTCAATATATCTGTTTCATAATATAAATGAGAGTAAATGCAAGTGTTTAGAATGGAGTGCATGTGTTGCAGTGTCATCTTATTAATTCAAGGACAGCTCCTAATCATGCAGAGTGAATGTACGCAGGCATTACAGGAACATATGCATTAACCTTTTGAATATTTATGTCATGGCAACACACAGTAGCAGGAAAAGGCGCACTTAGGGCGACTGCACACAAGCAATTTGTAGTATTGAATAGCTGACACAGTAAAATTTCCAAGCCTATTAACAATATCACAGCACAGTCATTGTTGGTGCTGCAGCTCCTGATTAATGTGGTACTGGATCCGTTCTTCTTAATTTTGGCCCATGTAACTTGTAGCAAATGGCAGGTCCAAGGCCCACGCTGATGACATCATTGGAACCATAAAGGTTGAGGGTAACAAAAACAAATCTGTTTCTGAGTCAAGCATCTTGCGTGGCTCCACTGTGACACAAAATGCATTAGGTTTATAAGAAGTTATACACACTTTGGGATAAAAGTTGTGGTATTTTTATTTTTTTTTATTATTATTATTTCAAACAGAAAAGACAGTTTGATTAGTGATATTTGGAGTTTACTGAGTTACATTACAACTTAAGAAAATCAAAAAATTAAGAGTTATTTCATATTGCATACAACTTAAGAACATAGACCAAAACTAATACAGTTTAATGTACAAGTGTAAACAAGTGCCTCTTTTTATTTGTTTACAATGCATGACAAAAAAAATAAATAAATAAATAAAATGCATTACAAAAAAAGAAACAGTAGGGTTGTTAGTCTGTCATCCTGCTCAACCATTTCAAACACTTACAGATACCATACCTGCGGATGCAGTTCCTATAACTTGGCGAAAACGAAACACTTACGGAAATCAACATTCCATCTAGTATTTACACACCATCAATACAATTTTCATCCCATCAATTAGAATTTTTAATATCCCGGTTGACATTAATGGAGATTAATGTTCTCTTTCCATGGTGAATTCCAATGTCATCCATTATCATTCCAGCCTTGGTCCCAGTCCGCTCTAATTACATCCTCAAAATGCGCTCTCCTTCGCAACCCCCAGCGTCCTAAGTACAATCAATAATTTTAATTTTCGGAAGCCACCCAAACCTCCGCCGGTTTCTACATTAGTCCTACTCTTTTGCTCCTTTCCTTTTTCTCCGTTGATCAGTTCCCAAATGAAACCAAATGCCACAGAATAAAGCCTGATGGAGGGAGAATTAATTGTCCATCTCGTCAACAGCTCCAGTTGATTCCTTCGTTTGTTTGTCCGTTTGTCGACTCGCTCGTTTCCCTCGTTTCTCTCTCGTGTCTGCTGTGTCGTTCCTCTCTCGCCCTCTCTCTGTCTGGCACTTGGGGTGTGCTTTCCTCTCTTTCCCCCCTTCTTGCAATGTAATTAGCATGCAGATATGCATCGCCTTATTCGCAAGTCAAATCGCCTTGCCATTTTTTTCCCCCTCTCTGGATCTCTGATCCATTCGAGAGCTATGATTGTTCTTATTCAGCTTGTTTGATCTGGTAGGCAAGCGCCCATATCCTCTCTCAGCCTAGTCAAATCCAAACCCATACAAATAGAAAAACAAAAAAATTCAATATTTATCTTCTTATCTGCTTATGTCAGCGGTTTGCACAGCTTTTCCTGACTGACTACTCTTCCTCTTCAGATGCAAAATACATGAAACATGAAAATTTAAATACACTTATAATCTGTCCTTTTCAAAACACCTGCATCCTCTACAACATTTCCGAGCCTCTATATCTGAGGCTCCTTTTTATTCTGCCACCACAGCTGACTTCACATGATGCATGTTTGCCTTTTTGTTATGGATGCCTCTTGCGTTGTTGGATGGGATACATTCACATGGAGAAGAAATGCAATCCAAAGTGAGTTTTGTTACCCTCATTTCCTCTCTCAAATACACTGAGCAGGTCTGCTGGTGCAGGGAGGTGATTGCTCAGCACATTTCAACATGAACACCGTCTTCCTTTATCTAGTTGCCATTTGTTTCCCTGTCATAAAGTATCCCCAGCCAGGTTTTTTTTAAAAAAATTTTCTATTCAGGTCTAGTGAAAGGAAAATTGCTCAAACTGAAATGCAGTTGTCAGAAACATAAACTGTGTTATCAAATCTATCAAATCTATATTTAAAGACATTTCAAAAAAAGGAGAGAAGTTTGTTAAATGTGTGAACACAACTTTATCTTTCAGCCTTGTTTTTACGCAGGCTTTCATGGACACAAGTATGTCAAAGAGTACATATAGATACTTTTAAACATTACTTCCTCAGCACTTCCCAATAAAAACTGTAAAAACACTAATTGTATATATATATAGATATATATATATATATATATATATTTTTTTTTTTTTTTTTTTTGAAGAACGCTCAGCCCAGGGATGTAATCACAGTACATGAATGTAAACATCAAAGTGCCAGAGCAGATTATAGAGGAGTATTTATTTGCATAGTCATGGCAATGTCGGCACTTTACCAGTCTTTCAGTGTTTACCCTCGCCCCACCCCAACCACTATTTTTTCTATCTTTTCTCCCACCCCTCAAAGCTAATCTGCACTATATTTGCCATTAATGCATGCCTGTCATTCACATGACATATCAGAAGCAGGTGCCAGTCACCCTTTACCCCTCTCTCAGCTCCTCCTCTCAGTAAGCGTCAGATTTTGAGCCCACTTGCCACAGAGTTCTCTCTGGGCAACATGGTCCAGATGCCATGTTGCCTGTGCTCCTTTAGGAATCAGGACATAAGACAAAGAAACCCAGCAAATGCAAAAAAACAAAACAAAACAAAACAAAAAAACATCATAAAAAATCATGATGCATGTCTCAGATCCAGCTTGGAGCTTCCGGTGTGTCCCATATCCACAAGGTTACGTGTTGTTGCTCCATCTTTCTCCTTCCTCTGGATAATTTTGAGATCAATGGCTAAGGTGTAAACCCTCCTCCAACCTTGAAACTTGATCGGGCTAATCACAGAACGCCGGTATGTGTCTTAAGCCCATCTGTATCTCACACACGCACACACACATGCAAACAGAAATGCACATGAATGCTGCAGAGTTTTATTTCTCCCAGAGCTCCATGCCATCTCGTCTGCCCGCTGCCTCGGAGGAACTGGGAATACAATGGGATATAGCAGGGTCTTCCTCACACTTACATACCCTGGATTTAATTTGCACGTGCACTCTGCAGTTGTTTGGGGCTTGAGGAAAGTGAATAATCAATTGAGTATTGATTTCTTGTACAATTTTGTAAATTTCAAAGGCAAAAACAAAGAGGGGTAGCTTAAGGAGAGTCGCTAGGAGCAAAAGGAGCCGCAAATTAGCCAGTAAACACAGACAGCGGGATAAACGAAGGCAAATGAATGAATGAACGAATCGTTCGTCACTGAGATACGCCTCCATCTTTTATTATTTTTCTTCATTGTTTTTTATTCCCTCCTCCAGAGGCAGTAACATGTGGAACAATGGCTTTCTATGGAGACGAAGCGTTGGCGAATGGGCAAATAAGGGTTAAAAGCAAAAGCTGCAGGAGGAGATATAGTGACAGGAGGACATGGTAATTAGGGAGTCTGCTACACACACCTCATCATTATGGGGAGTATGCAAATTAACCGGCTGCCTCTTTCTCTTTGTCATGGATCAGAAGGCAAGAGATGCAGGGAAGAATTAAGAGCTATTATTCTACCAAAGGAGCAGCGGGCATATGTAGACAAGACCGAAGACGAAGAGAGGGAGGAAGACTTTTTAGCCACTGAGATATGCATTGGAGTTCACCATGATGGATAATGAAATAAAATATCAAAAACTAGACTATCCCCGATACCGTAGGAGACGCGAACAGGAAACGACGAACGAGAAAACGACAATCAGACATGCACCTTGATTCCCTATTATGCCCATCTGCATATATTGACGGGATGCAGCCTGGATGATAATTACCTTTTGGAATATGGAATTGCCAAATGAGCCTAGGAACGAAGGAACAAGAAGAAAGAACAAAAAGAAGAGAGAAGCGGAGGTATGCAAAAGGCGCTAATGATATTCAGAGAGCTGAGTGTGTGTCATCTGCATGATGACAACGGCCAATTATAAAGAACGATTTGCTCTCTGGCACAGATAAGTAGCAGAAAAAGGGAATATGGTTGAAGAGGAGGGGTAAGCAAAAGAACTTCCTTGTCGCTTTCTTCTTAAGTTCCCGTTAATATCTGCTTATTTTGCTCGATGTGGATTTACAGTAGAAGTACGAACAATGGCAGAAATTACGCAAGATGGAAAAAAAAACAAACAAACAAAAAAAAAAAAAAAGAAAACGGACAACCTTTCCTTGTGTTGGTCCTTAAGAGAAATAAAGGCCATCAAAGATGAATGTATCCATCCAGGGAAGATGTATGGCTTCTTGGAGTGGTATTCCATTGCCACGTCGCTCAGCTTGGCTTTTGTTCTGATGATGCCCGCTCTTGCACCAACCATCGCCCTGATGAGCCAAATACCACGTTGGAAAACAAGGAAACGCAAATGCGGTGCCATCTTCCACAAAGCCGCCTTGTCCCTTTCCTCATCACACTACAGAATGCCTCCCCATAACCGTTTTGCATATTCACATGCCGCCCCGCCTGCCACAAAGGACTAAACAGTGTTATGCAAAACAGTCGTGTATCCTCACTTACATAGCGATGAGATGCACAGTGTGAGAAAGTGGGGAGAGGGGGTGGAGGGGGCAGGTTTGAAGGAGGTAAAACACGACGGGGGGGCCTCGATGACAAGAAGACACTGTGAGGTGGGGGGATTGGGCCACAGGGGAGCTTGTTGGCACTAAAAAGGGGCACGTGTGCTGATACCACTCCTACTGTGTGATGACAGAAAGAGGCAGGCGTGGGAAAAACAGAGGAGGGGATGGGAGGGGGAAAAAGAGGAGGATAAGGGCATGTTGGCACTAAGAGGGGGCACGTGTTGCTGGAGGAGGAGGAGCGACATGGGTGGGCGAGGTGCAGTGGGAGGGGTGAGGAAATGAGAGGTTAGACGGGGACGTAGCAGAGGGTGGGCACTAAGATGAGGAGGTTGCCGATTTAGGGGCACCAGTATTAAAGAAGAAATTTTGTACCATTAAAATTCAAGACACACGCATCTCTTATCAGATACCAGCAATACATGCCAGGATGGTTTGGCTGCCATGCCTGCATTGAATCATGGTAACTTTAACAAAAAATCCACAGTGCTACATTGGTCCCATCTCTGTCTGTGCAGCCATTTTTGCATAGTGTTTAGTATGCACAATAATGAAAACGTTTTTATTGACACCTGTAGCATGAATCAGATGTGCAGTGGACATTTACACACTGTTGCTAAGGAAAAGCCCCACCTTTTCATCTGTATCACTTTAAAGATATTGCTTATCAAAACCTGGATCTTTTCCTTTTTCATGAATTGTTTTAAAATGTATTTAATTAAAAGCTGAATTTTGTGTTATTAAAGGTTAATTCTATAAAAAAAAAATGCATAAATCTACTTATGTTCTTGTCATTGTATTATTCTTTATCGTTCAACTGTAAAACTAAAATATTAAAATGAAACATGGCCTTTATATGGAAGTATAATTGAATGTAAGCACACAGCTTTGCTGTATTAAAGTTTGATGTGGGCGTGTCAATTGTTCTCTTTTTGCCTTAAAGAACAATTGATACTTTGTTCTTTAGGCCAGCGTGTCAAACTCTAGCTCTCAAGAGTGAGTGTTGCATTTAGCTCTTACATGTGTTCATGGTTCAACACCAATCGACTCAAATGGCTGCATTGCATCCATTTGCAATGCTATCGAGTTTTACAGAGTTCTAACAATTACCTAATTGTTTGATTCAAGTTTGTTGATGCAAAGGCATATTTTTAAGTTGCAGGACAGCAGACATTTGAAAATACTCCTTTTCTATACTCACACAAACAGCATTAAAGTTTTGCATCCCTCAAATTCAAATTAGCTGTTTTTGGTGTATATTCTGCTGTTCCACTCTTTTTAACAGTCTAAACAATAAATATTTTGAACTAGAGATATTTAAATGCAGTCAAGAATAGTAAAAAAAAAAAAAAGGAATCTGTAAAATAACCCTTTAATTTGGCCTCAACCTTTCGCATTGCTGGGTTAGCCGGTTCCAGTGTTTTAACAGGCCTTCTAAATAATTCGTAGCTTGTTGTCACTCTGTCACTCAAGCCACAAGTAGGTTGACTTGTCTACAGCAGACGGTCTCAGTATTGTCTAGGCTCAGGTTGTGCTGAATATTGACGTTGGTGACAACAGTGCAAAATGGGTTTGACTTCAGTGAGGAGTTCAAGTTCGTTGTCTTAAGAATCATCCAGTGGCAAAACAAATTTGATTAATTTCACATTCTCTTCCAGTTCACGAGCAATAGTAGTTTCACATGTCCTACTTCAGATGCAAGCCTATAGCTTTTAGCCTCTCTAAGTGAATCATCTGTGGCACTATCGAATTACCCTCAACAGAGACCAAAGGTTACTCAAAGGCCTTTTAGTCATCCACGCCAGTATGCCAGCTAATTTACAGCAGACTCATTAGACCAGCATTAAACACAATTTCCTGTCGACAAATTTCATTTGCCAGAAAAATCATTACCATGGCAATAATAAACAAGCTTCTATAGTAGTGGCTAATGGCAATTTGAGTAACCTAATGTGGTTAGAAACCACTCGAAATAGCAATGGTGACTTGAAAGACTCTGATCAAAGTTAAGTTTAAGATGGATGTTGACAAGATGTGTATTACTTTAACTTTGGAGTTTTTATTTCTTTCTCCTTTCTTTATGTTTTGCTTCTTAAGCTTTGTCTTGGGCCTGGACACTGACAGTGGAAATATAATGTTTCATAACTGTCAGTGCACAGGGTTGTGTGTAGCCTGGGGTTACTGTGCTGAACAATAAACCATAATTTGATAGATGAGAAATTACAGCGGTCCATCTACTGTGCAGGGCCTTCACCCCGGGCAACGCAATACAGCTTTAGATGATGTGTCACACTTCTCCGACAAAAGGAGAAAAATGAAATTATGCTCTTATACTTTGTTAACAATGTCTTCCATTGTTTTGAATGTAATGACCTTGTTTCTTTTATGTAAATATTCTAATATAAATGGGAGGCCTCTCACTGGTACTACTGGTTATTGATGGGTTGTTGTCCTTTAAAGCACCTTAAATGACAGTGTGAGAAATGCAGGAAGTAATAATTGCTTTCAGTTCATGTGTTGCATACACTCATTAGTGCACTAATGATTTATATTTAGCAGACAGTTACGACATACTTCTTTTCTCTCCCACATAAGGAAAAACGCTGTTGATTAGCCACGCACCACAGATCATGCATCATAGGTAGCAAGTTTGTATTGGTAAGCCAATGCTTTCACCACTACTAAACGAATGTGTCTTGGAGTGTAGCTCGGTGCAAGTTGAAAATCACATGTTCTCTATGATACTGTGGCTGTGAAGTACACCAACCATGGGGTACCCCAGGTCCATGCTCCTGTGCAGTATTATATACGTCAACCATACAGGACTCATTTAATTCTGTCCTGTAGTGAATGACTGACAATCATGCAGACATAATGGTTGTGTAAATTAGTGGGCTGCAACAATAGAATGCATGAAATGGAATTATTTACGTGCTAATGTTTAATGTTTAACATGGAAGCCACCACTGCAGCAGTGTATGGGGTGAAGAGCAGCCACTTTTCACCTTACTGTTCAAACAGTTGCTCCATGATGTATCACAAAGATTCCTTTGTATCTGTGTTTACAGTGTCTACATCTTACAGAGAAATCAGTGCAAATCAAGCTAATGGCAAGTCCTTTTAGTGTTGGACGATGTACATTGGCTTACAAGTATTCACACTCCTTCTGTCACAGTACGACTACAATGTAGTAGTAGTTACTACTATGTATTTTATTGAGATTACTTGACAAACCAATATAAAGTTAATTACACCTCTTGAGTAAAGTAATAATTTCTGTAGTTTTTCACAAGTAAAAATCCAAAAACTGTGACTTGGACAGGCCTCTTTACTCCCAAGATAAAGCTAAATCCAATCAATTGCTGTCAAAAGTAGCTTAAAAGTTATCAGCCTGTATGTAAATTGCATTTTTTTAAAATTGCAGTTGTTCCACAGAGGTCTCAAATCTTTATTTTTTTAGCAGACATTAATGAACAAGTGGCATTGCAGAGTCTAGGAAACAACAGACAGATCAGGGATGGAGTAGGGTTACTTTACAAACCATCATTTCAAGCTAAGCATTCAGTAGAACATTATTCAGTCTGTTCTATTCAGCTCAGTTCTGTTCTATTTTGTCATTAAATATGTAGAAGTGGAATGGCACAACAAAAGAGTTACTGAGATCTACATACACTAACAGAATGGACAGGAAGAGCAATAACCAGAAAAGTAACCAAAAGAGCCATGGTAACTTTGAAATCCTTGCAGAGATCCACAGCTGAAGTGGAAGAGTCTCACGGGATTTGCCTTGTTGTCGACAAATATCGCTTTTCTACAAGGATTATCTTATCAAAGTCCAGACCTGAATCTAAACTAAATGTTTATTGATGCTTTTAATCCAGTTTAAGTCTGCTTTTGCTATTTCAAAAAGAAGAATAGGCAAAAAACATTCCAGTCTGTAGATGAATAAACATACAGAGCAACTTGTAACCAAAAAAGTTACATTTGCAATAACTGTCCCTATTATTTTACACTCCATGTTCTTTCTGCCATACTGGCTCGCAGCTGATAATGCAGAAGAAGATGATAATGTGAAGCACTTTGAACGGCTGTGCTCGTGAAATGTGCTATACTAAAACCTTAACTGAGTCTCAAAAATGTTTTTTTTTTTTGTTTTTTTTTTTTTTAATTCTAAAGGCTCTAAATAACAGGATAAAGTCAAATAATGTGTATGCTATGAAAAACTAAGTGTAGCTTATGTCTTTTTTTTTTTTTTTTTTTTTATTAAAATGGCTTGCAAAATCAAGTTATCAATTTTGAATATCTGTCCATTAGACTGCTAGACATATAAGTCAGATGCCAGTCAAGAAAAACAAAATATGAAAATTAAGATTAATGCAATCCTTGGTAAATGATAACCGAACCATTTTGCAGTTAACATTATTCCCAAGAAACAAATATTCTTATCAAATTCTGCAAGAAACTTTTTTTTTTTCAGCAACATCACCTCAAGTTTACACAATGTAGTGCAGCAACACATTGTAAGAAATCTGTGATGCCTTTGATTATAGAGATTTAAATTAATTTGATACATACTATAATACTTCAGAGTTTAGGGGAAAGTTTGATAAGTGCTGATTGCTGTAGATAACTTAAATTTGCAAAGGCAACAAACTAGGCAACAATATCCTTCATTTGCAGTATCACATTTAGTGAGAACAGAGTATATATTATGCTCTGTTCGGCAGAAAACTAAAAATGCATCAGCGAGCAGCCCTGAAACAGGTGAAGTCTGCATACTTCACCTTTACAATCCCAAAGCATTACAAAAACGGTTCAAAGAGGTCCTGTGGACTTCCTGTGAACAACATATCGGTTATTGCTGGTGATTTAAGCTTGTTTTGGTTGCCATGAGACCTGGGGACCGTACAGTCAGTGTGCTCGTTATGCCATAGCATAAACAGGGAGGCATGTTGAGATAAATTGGACAATTTAAAATGAAAATGATCTACAGCAGGCTTTCAGTATTACAACATACTGTTCATAAAGGAACGGTGTGAAGTTGCTTAATGTCTCTGTCAAATCCCAGACCACAGTGGGAGAACTTTAAACATTTCTTTCTTGATGCATGCCAATAAATGTCAATAAAACAAAGTGGAACATTCAATGGAAGAGCAACCAGCTGTCACCCACAGTGATGTGAGAGACTGATATGGAAATATACAAAGGCAGTTTGGAAATGTTATTAATTCCTAAGGTGACTATAGAAGCTTAAAACATTATCAGTAGTTGCTTTATGAAATAAGCAATGGCACAATATGACGTGTTGCGTGCTCTTGTATATCTGCGAATGTTTTTACCTCATTGTTGGACCTGAGAAGGACCATGTATGTTTTATTACATTCTGACTGTAAAACCCCAGGAGAGTTGTAATAGGATGTGCTCACATCCAACATTTTTTTTTTTTTAATCTTTTTTTTTTTTTTACTGTTGCGCTGTGTGTCTTGTCAGATATTGCCAGCACTAACGTTGATGAAGGAAACATTTTGTCCCTGTTTTTGAAGCTGGTGAAGCCCACGTCCTCAGAAAAATGATGTCATGTGAAATGAATGGCTTTTATTCTTCAGTAATTTTACGATCTTTGCATGAAACCCTATATGTTAACCTCACCCCCTTCCTCCTCGTCTTATTTTAACAAGGGTGATATAATAGGTTTTCAGTGAGAAGTTTTTCTCCTCCCTTTGTTCTGGGGCTGTGTCCTTATGCAACGTTTATTGGATTAAAAGTCAGTCAGTGCAGCGAGACAAAAAGGTAAAAAAAAAAAAAAAAAAGCTAAACTCAAAAGTGAAGCGCTGGCATCGCTATCCCTACTGGTCTTTTTATTACAAATTGAGACCAAATCACTGTGGAAGTCACCAGAGAGAAGGGGGCGTGGGGCAGATTTATCTGTGATTTAAAGCAGCAGCATTTATGATCAGAACCGTGTCTGTGTCTGACAATTAATGTGACTTCAGTCAGTTTTATGGCCGGATTCATGCAGGGACTGCGTTTCATAGTGATGATAGAAGACAGAGTGAACATAAATAAGAATATACATATGTGAAATCCATAAAGGGTTACCGAACGGTTTATATGGGGAAGGGAAGTTTGGGTGGAAGAGTTCATCCTCCACATCTGAATTGCCACGGCAGTAGTAGGACATCTGTGGGGGTTTGTACATTCTGGTGCTTTACATGTGTCTGGATTCTATCAACCGGAGAGGTCTGAAATGATTCACATCAGTCTTTCTTCCTTTAAAAATACATTTCAGTTTGTAAATGCAATGTGCAAAGGTATATTTTGGAAATGGTTTTAATCATTTTTTGGATATAATTTGTATTTTAATTGTTCAAATAAATATTAGAATTATTATTGTGTGAATACCGTAAGCCATTTTTTCTTTACCTATTCCCAAAACTACAAATTTTTAAATTATTTTGCGAGAAATAAAATTTGCAAATGTAAACGAATGAGAACATATAACATATATACTGCTCTATATGCAGGATATAGTTTGCTTAATTAAACTGAACACGCCTATCTTAATCTTGGAATAATGATGTTCTCCCTTGTACCTTGTAAAAAGTGGCAGAAAACAAACATGACATTTTATTCTTTTAATTTAGTTCCCTTCTTTTTCATTTTCATTATTTCCTGCAGAAGAATTGTAATCATGATAACTGGATCTTAATTGCATTGCTTTTCATTTGTGAAACTCTTTTTCAAACTCAATTTCTTTACATACTTACTTTTAATCATATTTATTCGTTCAATTGTATTGAGGTTAATTTGAAGACAGAACCATGTGATACACTTACAGCAGGGTAAGATTAATTGCTTATAAGGCTAAATTAAATAAGAACTTGTATTATGTATTAAAAAACAGTGGAACGCAGTATTTGCCATGAAAAATCTTAAAATTAAAATGACATTGCATTTTTATTAGGAAAAAAGTAATAATCATGATGACATTAGTGTCAGCATGTGATTTGTAGTGAAGAGTCTGTGTGTGAAGGTTAATGCGTTAGACTTAACTAAATATTTGAGACTGTCTTTTTGACGTAAGAAACAGGGCAGTTCTTGAGTTGTAGCAGTGTGTGGTAGAGTCAGCTGATAAAGGAATCTGCTTTGAAGTGAAACTCAGCTTTTGAATGACTTTGGACTAGATTTGATCATATTCACTTGAAAACCTAAAATACTTGGACAAATCAACTCAGAGTTGTATAATGCTAATGATCCCTTTAAATCAATTCGCGAAAGGATGAAAGCAAGAATTTTTGAAACTATTTTGGTAGCAGGACCACCTTAAAATTATATAATCCTTAAAACTTAAATTTGCACTGATTTCAGATCATTTGAAAGCTCGTCATCTGTGCAGTTTTTACTCCAGATGTGAAAGCAAAAAAGCAAAAAAAAACAACAAAAAAAAAAAAAAAACACAGGAAATTCTTTGTTTTAAATGCTAAAATCTAGCCTTGTAAGATGATTGTGTTGTGAAATCCTTACTTTTAACAGAAGCGGTCCAGCAGGTACAGGACAAACCAATGTAATATTAGAAAGTGGGTTAACATTTTAGGTTTTCAGATTTTAATAAACTTTAAACTTAAATGCGTCAAATTGCTGAGAAAGTTTGACAAAAATACCAACATATTTTTCTCATCATTTGAAAACAGCCTGCCTCTCTCCACATCTTCATTATAAAGTTTAAGGAGGGATTTTCGAGGAACACAATAACAGGAAACATAACAATTACGATCTGTATTCCTGTTTGATCTGTGAGACTTCTGAATGTTAAAGGACTGGACACAAAAGATTATTGTTCAGTCAACATGACAACATTCTGCCTCTCTGTCCCTCCTTCTTCCTCTCTAACCATCAGCTGCACCGTCCACCTTTCATCAGGACAGACCATTGATCCTCCACCTGGCAGGGGGTCCTTTCAGTATGCAGCCTAATGTTCTCATTATGTTTCCTGCATGGTCCCTCTGCTGATGACTGGCTGATTACCATCTCATTAAGAGGCACGGCTAGGCAGGGGAGAGAAGGACCTGTCACAGTTTAAGGAGCTCATCAGAGCACAGAAATAATACAAGCTGGAGACTCGCTTCATGTCTAATAATATCTGAAGGGAAATTATTTCTTTATAGGAGAAAATGGCCAGGAAGAACACTGACTGTGAGATGTGGGAGACAGTTATTGCAAAATGTAACTTTTATTTTTGTTTTTTTTTTTTTGTTTGTTTTTTTTTTGTTGAAAAAATAGTTTATCTTCCAAAAATGTAAATGAAGTCATGACAGTGACAAATAGAAAGAAAAAAGTTCCTGCATAGTCAAAAACAACCATAATTGAGGATCAAACTGTATATTTCTGAAACAGCAAATTCTTTAGCATAAAAGACAAACTTTACCTCAAAAATAGATTACAAAAAATACAAATAGAATATTTAAAAAAAAAAAAAAAAAGATGTTTTTATATACTACTGGTTGTTAAAGAGCATTTTACCATTAATGTGCTTTGATTCACCTGGTCTCTTTCAAGGTTTATGGATGAATCGTTTTTGACACTTGCTTGTTTGTGTGTCTGCGTGTGTATGGGTGTGTGTGTGCAATTGCATCTTTATTCCTCCATCAATGTGTGGTGGGTTTGTTGGGGGTGAGGGGGTTACTGAAAACCCCAAGGTAATCTGAGGCACAAAGGCAATGTCATTATAGACATGGGAGGACATTATTCTAAAATGGCAAGTGATGCAGTGCTGAGACAGTAGATAAGGTGAAAAGGAGAAAATGTGGAGAAAAGAGAAAAGGAGACACTGAACGCTTGAATTTGTCATGGACAGATAAAAACAGGCCAGGCAGGAGAATGCTACGATAGGGCTGTTGTTTTTTTTAATTTTTTTTTTCTTCTTCTTCTTCTTCTTCTTCTTCTTCTTCTTCTTCTTCTTCTTCTTCTTCTTCTTTCTTTCATCCATCTGTTGTTCCCTGAATCGCTGCCTCCTCTCTTCCTGCTCTCCTCCTATTTTTGAGCTTCATCTGACGTACAATGAATGCTGCAATTTTATATGAATAGACAAAGCAGCAGTGACATGCTGCTTCATTCTGACGATTGACCTTGAAGTAGATGAAAGGAAAGAAAAAAAGGGAGAGGAAATGAAAAAACGAAGGAGCCAACCATGTTGTTTAAATCTTGTCTGCCTCATGTGAATCTTTATTAACAATATCAAACAAAAACTGCTCATATATTTATGTATGCACTGCTAATGAGACAATGGAGACATTTTTTATATTCCATACACACAAAACCCCCATTTTGAAATGCATGCATTTATTAGATTTTATTGAAATAATAATAATAATAATAATAATAATAATAATAATAATAATAATAATAATAATAATAATAATAATAATAATAATAAACTAAAACACCTCTGTTCCACACAAAAATGTTAGGAAAGTAAACCAAAAATACAGCTGAAATCTATTTATTAAGTTTTCATTGTTTAAGTAGTGACAATTGAAATCATCTCTGGAAAATGAAACACAAAAACAATTAGGTCCAGTTCAAACCAAATCACACACAGTCTTAATAATTTCATAAACCATCATATTTACATTTAGCATTGAGACAAAGTCTAAATCAGAGTGCAGTCCAGTCATGAAGAAAAAAATAAATCCCAAACTGTTTTATTTCTTTCTTTCTTTTTTTTTTTCTTTTTTTTTGTGGGAAACAGAAATTAGATCAAATCTTCACTCGGATGCAGTCCTCTTGACCAGAGGTCCCCAACACTTGTCCTCTGGGCCTACTATCCTGCTTGTTAAATGTCTCCCTGCTGCCACACTTGACTTAAATGATTGGTTGATTACCAATGCAATGTGGGAAAAGGTGAATCAGGTGTGCCAGAGTTGGGAACATATATGAAATCAAAGAAACCTACAAAAATCAATCAAGAACATAATGTAAATTAACATTTCTCAGGAAATACTCAAGCATTAGGACATACGACGAGGATATGAGGCCGAGCTGTGCTGACTGGGAGGGAATCTATGAATATGATACAGGTGCTGGTGTTGGCTTGGTCAAGATGAGTTGCAATCAAATGATCTACGATCCAGAGAACTTGCCAGCTGAGATGTCAGTTCCTTATTACAAGGCATTTGCAGAGAAGTATTGGTATACATGAACATTGTGACTAAAGTTTTATCATGCAATCTGGTTCTCTAGCAAGCTGAGCCTAACAGGCTCAGCTTGCTAGCCTGTTAGGCTAGCAAGCTAACAGGCTTGCTAGCCTGTTAGCAAGCCTGTTAACAGGCTAGCTAGTTTGGACTAGCTAGAATCAAGACATAGTTGATTCTAGCTAGTCCAAACTATAAGCATTTTAAGAAAGCAAAGTCCAAAAACCAGACTGGCTTTCAACACTTCAAATCAAAAACAAGACGGTCCTAAAACAGTTAGTGGCTTGTCTTCTTGAATATATCGTTTCCTTTAGTTTGTTATGCACAACATGTATGAACCTTCTTGTAGACTTCAGAGAAAAAGTCTGTGCTTAAAAAACTAATATTTATTTAGTTTCCTTCATTTTTCTATGACATCAATGCAATTGTTGCCATAAAACAAAGTAAAACTGTCTGAGAATGCCTAGTTATAAGAAAACCTAATCAAAATATTGTAGACTGATGACTGAATGTACTGTCAACCTTTTTCATCCTTCCAAGACGAAGGTAGCAGCTGTCTGATGTTACCTGGAGTGTACGTGTTGATGTAAACACACTTTGACACACCTAAAGTCATAGTGGTGGGGTGCACATTGAAGACGAAAAGGGCTTTTATGTGGCCCACGAATGGCAACTTCACTTGTGATATAAAATCACCCAAAGCATTGACGAGGCTTTAGATCACGCAAATTAATGGACACGCTCTGACATTCCTTCAAAAACCACTGGCTTGTGTTTGAAAAATCAAGTAAAAGACATATGGGAAAACTTTGCGCATTTCAGCATAAATTACTTTTGTAAACAATGTTTGTACTGCTTTTAGAATTGTGCTTTTGTATATTGTCTAAGATGATTATTAAGAACATCAGAAATGTTTGTAACAAAATCCAAATGACTGTTGTCACACACTAAAAAAAAAAACGTTTAAAAAGATGAAAGTATAGAAAAATTTGAAGGGCAAAACAAAATAGAAGAAAAAAAAAAAAATATATATATATATATATATATATATATTTGACGCGCCCACTTGTTAATTTGGAGAGAAGCTAGTTGAACTTTTTATTATGTTTCCGTTTAATTAGGATCAAATCTACTCTTTGACAACGATACACTTTCATCTCATCCACGTATTTAGGTGTTGTATTTTTACATCTACATTCTTTCACATGAACTGATAATGAGGCTATTACACCTGGTTAAAGCTGATTATGTCCTGTCATTAATTGACAAGTTAATTAAGAATGTCACTGAGCCTCCTTTGTGACAGGTGTGTGACTCTGTCCAGACAGTGATCTTTTAATCTCCTAATGTGAGAGGAAGAATAACCTCACATCTGGAAGTTCTACTACCCTATAATTGCAGATTTGTGCTGACCAGAAACTCCTCCCTCTTCCCCCCACTCAAGACTTGAAGAAAAAGAATGACCTGCATTCAGCCCCCTCCAAAGATGTAGACACGATCACATTTTTAAGGGATAAAATCTGTGTTAATTTCACATGACTTGCCCTTTCCAAACCAATTTAGGTTTTGCTCTGCTAGTTGATGTTGTTTTTAATGTGACACATACTGTGACACGCGCTTCCACAACAGATGGATTAATGTTTTCCTTTTCTCTGTGTACTTTTCTTCCACTTTTTTTTTTTTTTTTCTCTTTCCAATCTTTCTCTTGCTCTCTGGCTCTGTTTCACTGGCTTGCAGGATTTCATCTAGACAGGTGCTTCCTGTCCGGACTTTGACATAAAATTAAACACAAGTCCAGATGTGAAAAGTGTGTGTCTGCTTGTGCTCGGCTGAGCGTACGTCTTAGAGACGGAGGCTAAGGCATCCTTTTCGTATGTGACCTGGTCGTTTTATCACAGTTGGGATACTAGCAAAGAAAAGGAATAAAATAGATCAGAAAAGGAGAAGGCGGATAAGAAAGAATGTGGCCATAAAAAGAAACGCTTGTTACATCGAGCTGCTTAATTTTCATTGAATCCACGACACTCAAAATTCAAGCCCACACAGAGACTTTGCTTTACAATAAAACAAACTGCAAGTTTCTCTTCCATACCCAATCCATAAGAGACGAAGCACAGTTGCAGTACGGGCATGTGCCATTGTTTCCATGCCACAAGCACAAAACTCTTAACTTCAAGTTTATCCTGGGTTAATAGCATCACAATAAATATTTGAAAGACTTATTAAATACTGTCTACAAAAAGATGTGTGTTTCTGTTGTTCCTTTGCCTTTCTTGTCCTTATCCAGAGCAGATAGGCTTGAGACAGAGAGGAAAGAAAGAGCAGGAGAAATAGGAAAGGTCATGAGTGATGGATGCTTTGTGTGTGTCTGTCATTCCCAATTACTGAACTTTGCCTTTAAAAGCGTCGCTCAGATGAATTTTTCATTTCTGCCTCTTTGACTGATGAAGAGCAGGCTCTGACTGGGGGCGCTGTGTGTTTTAAACACTGCCTCACTCGTCATTCGGTATTTACTTCAGATACAATCTGCCGCTGCTGCAGCTCCTGCTTTGCAGTATTTTACCTCAAAATTTTTCTCAATTTTTATCCATTCTTATGTTTTCCTATCAATCGTTTTCTACACAATGACGTCTGCTACAGTGCATTGGAAAGAAAAATTTTTAAAGTAGTAAAAGGTTGAAGTACAATACCTTACAAAAGTATTGATTCCCTTTTTCAGACCTTTTTTTTTTTAATATTTGTGAAGTAAGAGCCACAAACTTCAGAACACTTTGTGGGATTTGTGAGATACACCCGCAATGTTTCAGTGTATTATTGTGAAGTTGAATGAAAATCACAAGACTTTAGAATGGTTTTACAAATAAAAATAGAAAGATGTGATGTGATTACCTGTATTCCCATCCCTGAGTCAGTTAATGGCTATTAATATGAATATATCTACTAGTTCTGTGCACCAGGAGACTGGAACTTTGCCCTTTTGTCACAAAATAGTTCAAGATCAGTCATATTATATGGAGAGATTCGGTGAACATCAGTTTTCAAGTCTTGTCACAGATTCTCAGTTCGATTTTTTTCTGGATTTTGACTGGGCTTCTTTAATGCATCAAAATTCTTTGATCTAAACCATTCCAGGTTTTCAGTCTGAATGTTCAGTGCAAATGTTTGACCGGAAGTTGAACCATAACCTCAATTTTAGAAAGGGTGGCAAGTGTAATAGCAGAGTGTAAATCTAGTTGTTGATCTGTTTGTCCGTTTTCTTGTCTGAACTGCAGCTATTTGCAACTCCTCCAGAGTTACAATGGGCCTCCTGGCTGCTTCTCTAATTAATGCTCTCTTTGCCAAGCTGTTCAGTCTTGATAGGTTTACAGCTGTGCCATGCTATTTCCAATTCCAGATGGATGAAACTGTGCTCTATCAGATTGTCAAAGCTTGGGACATTGTTTTATCGCCTCAACCTGCTTTGAACTTCTCCATAACTTTCTCCCTGACATTGCCTGTTGGATTCTTTGTAGCTGATGGTTTTTTGTTTGCCAGTGTTCTCTAACAAATATTTAAGGTCTTCAGAGAACAACTTCTCTGATTTATATGTCAAAACTCTATTGACTAAATTGGGCTTTTGGAAGCATGATTTTATTTATGTAGCATTTAGATTTTTTCACTATAGTCACCATTCATATAATCTTACTTCCACTTCACATTTCAATAAAATATCCAACAGCCGATGGTTATTGTAAATGTGAAAAAGTATTGATACTTTTGAATGGCAATATATGAAATGGCTCCCTGAGGGGAAGCTGGAAGTTAAAGCATTAAGGGCCTAGACTCCATAAGAACCTGTAGAGATCTGAATTACACTGTAAAACTCCTACTTCATCAGGTAAAAATCTTTTACACAGGATCCAGGAATTGTGCCAAAGACAGTGGAGCACAGAATAACCCCATAGTACCTTTACCGAACTTGTTGCTGTGCACTGCCAGTCAGCTCACTGAACAACTACACCTGTTCCTCTCTTAAAAAAAAAAAAAAAAAGGTAATTTGGCTAAATGAGCCCCAACCATTAGGTAACACTGTTTTAGAAATACTGACGGCAAGCTACGAGAAACGTATCTGTTAAGCAGCTCACCGGAAACTTGTTACTAAAGCAGATAGCATGACTGACCAGCTAACATAAGACTTTTATGTGTTTGCATGAAAAAAATGATTCTGTCCAAAAAGCATCCGCAAACTGCTCCCTTGTTTGATGTTTCATCTAGAACTTTGAGTCCACAAGTCAAATTCAAAGTAAGAAATAAAACAACTAGGTATTATAATAATGATTGATTTCCCTCTAATTATAAGAGATATATTCATTTTCTTTAAAAAAAATAATAAATAAAGGTTATAGCAGTTTAAGCTGCCTAGCTTTACGTTTTTCTCTTAACAGAAAGATCATGGTATTTTCACTCAAGGTTTCCACGACAAAAGAATGTCATACCAGCCCATAACTAATATTGAGCAGTCCAGATGAAAGCTATTGATGAAAGCTTGATCTTGCAGAAAATGCACTTGGAACACAGGTGATCTATTTTCAAGGCTTATTCTCCTTACATTTATCAAATTATAACCGCAAACTATTAAAAAGTAAAATAAATTCCAGAAATGGCTTCCTAAAGAGGAACACATTGTATATATATGATCAAAAAATTCCTTAGATGTTTTGAAAAAAGTAATCAATTGAAGATGAAAGCTCTTTCCATTAATTTCCCAAGGAAATTATTTTTGAATAAATAAATGTTTCACATGCTTAGATTCCCCATATCTTTATTTCTCTATCAATAAAGATAGCCATTGTCCCCTTGCTATCTGCTTGATAGAATGGTTAGAGGATTTCATTGCCCTCGCAAACACAATAGTACTCATACAACCAACACATGTTGTCTTTGGCATTATTTTTATGAGGAAAAAAAAAGAAAAAAAGAGACGGACAGGTGCTATGGCAGCCAGCTAGGTTAATCTCATCTGTGCTCTGTCAGCCTCCTCACAAAAACTTTAAAAAATGTCATGCTGGCTGGCTGTAACACCGTGACACTCAACAGACATACAAAGAAGAGGTGGGTGGATGGAGAAGAGGGAGTAAGCAGAGATGGAGACTGACCAAGAGAAGCGAAGAAAGAAGGTTGGGAGAGACAACTGTTCACAAAGGAAACACAAACACATTGTAGAACAAAACAGAGATGGGTGAAATCTCCAGCACCTTTCTCGTCCTTTCTGTTTCCACCCACCGACTATGTTAAAATCATTCCCTGTTAATACATCTCTTTTCTGCTCATGAAAAGCTCTGTATGTGTCACGATAAAGGTGGAGGTGGTTTGTGAGGTTGACCCGAGCAAAATTTTATGAGACAAGCTGCGCTGATATATGGCCGAAAGAGACTCCATTAAAATGCTGGACCTGCGCCATTTGGGGGAAATGGAGGTCACTCATGCTAAGGTCATGTGACATCTATAAAATCAAACTTTTCCCTAATATCTGGTCATATATCACCTCTTCCTTGTGTTCTTTTGCTATATGTTTTCTCTCATTTTTTTATATATATATATATATATAATATTTGAATTCTAAAATATAAAATGCCCTGGTTGAGGATGATCGTTTTTCAAGATGTGCAATATGGGGAGTGCTTGGGGGCGGTGTATGTGTCTGTGAATGAGAGGGCTGGGTTACGTTCAGTTTTTGATGAATGTACCGTATCAGATCTGCAGAAGAGCGGAAGGGAAACAATCTGCTGCGGTGTACTCTTAGAAAGACGAGAACAGGTGCGTAGGGCGACAGTCGAGTGTCCATTTTTTTCTTTTCTGTCATTTCACCTTCCCTTTCCTCCATCACTCGTTGCCCTGCTTGGGTTGTGCTTTCATTTCTCCCCTAATTAAAGCAGATTTATGCTTTCTTCTTACTCATCTGACATTTGTCTCTATACTCTTTCTCTTTTACTTCCAATTTTTTGTGATGATCTTAAACTTACCTGCTTAGATTAGCTCTGTCTGCACTACCTACAAGCCAAAGAAACATGCCATTTCTCTTCTCCACTTTTCTTTTCCTCACTTGTTCTTGCATCCTTGTGTCCCTTTAAGCCAGAGCGTGTGTCCTGTCTGTCTTCCCCGTTGCTCCCAACTCCCTAGGGCATCATTTCCAGGCTTCATTTGTTTGAGGGCTTTCTAATCTGGGGACTGGGACAACCTCAGTCCACCGTGCCTTCGTCAATCATCCCCACAGAGGAGCAGAGAAGAGGTGAGCAAGGAGTAGAGAGGAGGAGGAAGAAGAGTAGAAGGTGATGGCATGATTAGTTATCTGTCCTCTCTCACCCACCTTCCCTATTGCCAGCAACCACTACTCCCTCCATCCTTTGAGTCTTTCACTTCCTCCATCCCTCTGCTGCTGCGGTCGCTCCATCTATCTTACCTTCTTATCTGACTATCCCTTCTCCTCTCTACTGAGTCTGGAGAACCTGTGTGTAGCGCCAGCCACTGCTCTGTCCATCCCTTTGTCTATTTGTCTGTCTGATTGTTTGACCTCAGCCCCAACGGTGGGCTCTTTTGTGTCGGCGGACAAATGAGGCTGACCTTTTATTGTAAAACAGACACCTATTGGGAAGGATAAAACAGACGGTGTTTAAATTAACAACAGAGAAAAGGGGAAGAGGGAGGCCATTTCAAATGGAGGAGAGGATGGAGAGAAACAGAGTGCAAAGTTTTTGAAGTCGTAATAATTATAGAACAGTGTCTGCGTCAAACTAGCATGGCCACTGTTCAATAATAAAGTCCCCTACCTAGCTGGCAGCTATTGATGAACAGTGGTGGAACAGTGAGAAGCAGACCTCTTGAACGTGCCCTGGACCCATCAGTATGGGTGCATGAATAATAAATGGCATTGACAGTGGAGGCCATAAGAGTAGACAGAGTATTATTGCACATGAAGGTCCATTCTGATTTTGATTATTTTTATTCCAGGGGGCTCACAAAAGGCCAGGAGACCGTTGGTGAATATTCTAAAAGGGCACAGGGCTGAGATGGGCTTGATGGGAGGCTTTGATTTCTGGCTAATAGCCACTTCAAACAGGCTGGGATGGCTCTAAGACAGGGGAGGAAGATGACACATGGGCTAAAGGACAGAAGGACCAGACACCCAGAGTAAGGGAGGCTGCACAAACACGACAAGCTGCATTTTACAGTATCAACTCATATTAATATCCAGAACAAAACCCGGCAAAATATATATATATATAGACCTTGTTATGATATCACGGAAGAAATATTGTCAACTTTAATATGAGGTCTACACACTCTGTATGTACAGTAGCTACCAAATGTATCCATCACCTTTCTTCACATTTTCCCACTTAACAACCATACATTTCAGTGTGTTTTAGTAGATTTTTTATGTAGAAGATTGACAGAAAGAAGTGAGTCAATATGAAATTTAAGGAATATGTCACTTTCAACTTTTCAAAAGTGCTGCCTACGTTTGTGTTCAGCAACTCTCTTTGTACTTTTGCCGTAAGTGCAGCTGCAAGGGTTTTATGGTATCTCTTTACAGCTTTAAACATTTAGACACTTATATTTTGGAGCAATCCTCCTTCTCAGTTAAATTGTATGAAGAGCATCTCTGAGAGGCAAATTTTAAGTCTTCCAACTGATTCTCGGTTAGTTTTAAGTTTGGACTGTGACTGTGCCATTCAAACACCACAATAAACTTTGATCTTAACCTGTATGTTTCAGGTTGCTGGCCTGGCTGAAGGTAAACATCTCAAGTTTTTGTAGCCTCTAAAAGATTTTCATCCAGGATTGCCAAATATTTAACCCAATTCATCTTATCATCATCTGCGACCAGCTTCTTTATCTTTGCTCAAGAAAAGCCTTACCACATAACTATCTGGTGTGCTTCTTTATTTATTTTTCACTTGTGTTCTTTAATAGCCCTCTGAAACCGTCATACAATAGCTGTATGTGTGCCGTGATTAAATAAGCTTTGTATAATAATTAGGTAAGGACAGTTGGTTGCCTGGGTTACATTTAGGCATGCTAAAGTAAAGTACGTAAAAACCATCTGTTTGTTTCTTCCATTTCAAAATTATCTCCAGCTTTATATTCCTCTATCCCATAAAACAGTAATTACACTGCTGTTTACGGTTGTAATGTGAAAACATTTCAGAAGGCTGTGTGTGTGGCCTCACTGGATAAAAAGTTGTTTTACTCACACCTCGGAAAATGCAGAAGCCATTAGGGAAATGATCTGGTTCTTCTTGGCAAATTGCATTTATGCTGTACTGTCAGCGAACCCAGATGGATGTCATGACAATTTTTGTAACCGAAACCAAATAGACATGGAAATGTCTTGGCATTCGTTCATGTCTTCACTTTATGCCACCATACTCTCTTGCTAGTCTTTCTTCTTCTCTCTCCACAAAATCAGCTAAAATTAGACAATAGTGGACGTATTGAGCCAAATGACTAAAGATTTTTAAGGAATAGATCACACTGTAAGATTAATTTAGCATTCCAAAATTAATCTGACTCACTATTACAAATAAATACCAATTCTAATCAACTCGCTTTCAAACACACAGACATTAGACGTCATAAATCTTCCTTAGGCTTTAGGCCCGCCTCTTCTGCATCATCACAAGTTCTGATTTATCTGCACAAGAAAGCCTAATAAATACACACCGACACAGAATGAAATTGCTGCATGATCCAGACAGCCCCTCTGCCCCAGTCCCAATCTTTGTTTCTTTTAATTACAAAGAATGAGTCTGGGTAGGTCACACTACACAAATCAATATCTCAAAAAAATATATATTCAAATTTGACCTAGAAAACACTGTTGGTGCCCCCATTTTATCATTGATTTTGGATGCAAGGCGATTTAGTTTTTAGAGATTTTTCTTCTTTTTTTTTTTTTTTTCTTTTTCTGTTTTTTTATTTGCTTGGCGCCAAACAGCACATAAATATTTACTCCGAAGATAAAGCACAAGTTGCGAGAGAATGAGTATTGAGTTTGGAGGTAAGCATGTGTGTATGATCCAATATCCATTCAAAGAAAAGCTGTACATTGTCCCAGTAAAAAAGGCAATATAAATACAGGCATATTTGTTAGAGGCAGGGTCAATAGCATAAGGTGGATGCGGTATGCGCCTCTGAGGCTGCTTAGAGAGATGCTTTGAAATCGATGTTTTGTCTGGCATCCAGCTCATTGTCTGATTACTATTTTGTTTCTTACAGCAAGCCAGATTAATTTATTTTTCAGATTCAATCAAGATGAAACATAATTTCTCTCTGTTTTACTACATCAAAAACTGTGGAAGCTTTTTTTTTTTTTTTTGATGGATGTTTCTTTCTTGAAATAACATGGAAAACTGCACAGTTTTGGGAATGCTGAACTTGCACGCTTTTTTTTCCATACTATGCTGCCTCCCAGTAACCACATATTTTCACCAGGGAGCTGCCCTGTACAACCACAGACCTGTACTGTTGGTGATCGAGTGTCACTGGGGCTGCTGGGAGTCAAGTGCTCCTTTAGGCCAGCTATCTGCTATAGCTGGCAGAAATCTCTTGGGGTAGACACACAGTGGTGAAAACATTTAGAAGAACCACCTCACCCTCAGCTTCTATCTACACAAAGAGGTGCCAACTAAAAAAAAAATCAGTACACTCACAGGCAAGGATTCTTCGGAAGTGCTGAAGAAGAATGGATTACCAACCCACATATTTTACCTCCACACAGGCGTCAAGCTATTTTTACTTTTCTTGTATAAGGTGGAAGAGCATGTGCTGCTGCATGGCTTAGTAACAAACCTCAAATTTTTCAGAAAAAACATTCTGTTAAAGTTTGTTTCAGTACAAATATAAACTTTTTAACACTATCAATTTTTTTATGTGTCCAATAATTGCTTAATCTGTGGCAGGTAATGAGACTGGAATTCTGTGCGTTTGGTTTAAAACCTGTAAAGACTTCACAAATGTAGAATAGAATTGAAATGTCCTTTCTTGTCCCACAGAGGGAAAATTCCAGCGCAACAGTAACAAAGTTACAGGCCGTTGAACCATGTCGATTTACATTAAGATAAACAAAAAAAAACGAGAATTAAGAGAGTGGAAAATTACAACTGTGCAGTTATTAAAAATAGCATGCTCTGATCCGAAGTAATGTGCATATGAGCATGGGTATTTAAAAATAAATGTGCATTTGTATTTGTGCATGAAAAATAGAGGTGTATTTACAAGAGACAATAAAACGGTCCAAATGATAGCAAGAATGTTATTTGAAATGAGAAACACTGTCCTCATACTAACATCTATCGATCCAATAACTCACTTGACATGTGATCCATTTCTTGGAATCCCACACTCAATGGTGTCCAAAAATGTCCACACAAAACTTGCTGTTGTTGGCAAAGAATAGAGCTTTGCCAAGGAATACCAATTGGACATTTTCAATGTTTTTTTGAAGCTATAATCACTGATGTCAACGTATTTTTTTGTGATTTTATGAAGTGGGCCATCACTAAGTAAGCCAAAAAAAATAATGATAATAATAATACCTGGGTCTTAATATTTATTATTAACTAATTAATTCAGCCAAACTCGATAAAGTTGTGGAGAAATTTTAATCAGGGCAACACTGTAGTGCATTCCACAAATCCGGCCTTTACAGAAGATTGCCAAAAATCATGCCATCTGTCATTTCAGCAATATCCTTTTTCCATTCATAGAAAACCTTTTATTTCATAACAATCATGTGCTACTTGTGTTTGTTTATCATACACAATCCTTATAATGCATACTAACATTCCTGTTTGTACGGAGATAAAATTTTGGAACATTAAAGTACACGTGAAAAATGTTTTTCTTTTTTACATGTGAGCAAATCTGAAACGTAAACTGTCATAATATGTCTTCCTGATATACTTTGTGTCTCCTTAGCTCTATGATTTCAAATGTGTGCACGTGTGTGTGTGTAGAGGTCCAGTTGACTTCTGAGTGAACAATTTATTTTTTTTTTTTTTTTTTTTTTTTTTCCAAGAGTAAGGAGATGAAGAGGATATAAGCCTGGATTAAGTTCAGAGGATGATTTTTATCCTTGCAGGGGGTCTCTGAACGGTAAGCGATGGATGCAAGGTGACCCTCTCTGGACACGTAAACACACACACACACGCACGCACACACGCCGACAGAAACTAGAAAACAACAACAGAAAAAAACAAGAAAACAAAAAACAGGTAATCATCATGCATCCATAGAGGAACACACATCTGCACACATGCATATAAATCCATAGTCACAAACGCATGACGCACATGAGTCTAGACTAAGAGGGTAATCATTTCACCCACTTACTTACAAAAGCGCACACACACGGGACATACAGGTGTGTATGATCCACAAATAGGGATTATATATTGCTGATGTTGAAAGTGAAAGAAATAAAAGATTGCTCTGCCAAAGCTTCCTTCTCACTGTCACGGCACCAACACTAACAGCATTGTCACCAGGTAGAATCACACCTTCAATAGCTTCTACTTCCCTTTCATATATATATATATATATATATAAACAGAAAAAGCGGTCATGAGTGTGACAGTGATCTATCTAGACTCATTAGACCTTGATCATTGATGAGAACTTTGAATAGTGGGTGAGTTCATCCTCAGCTTCTTTATCTGTATTGTCAAAGAACAGCAAATGAGAAGTGAATAGGAAATCTAAAAAAATAGACAACTGATTTCTCTTCTGACTGGATTGTTTTTTTCATTCTCATACATGTGAAAGCAGTGTATTCTTTTTCTTCTTATTTTTTTTTTTCCTCAATATTATTCCAGTTCAGTGTTCAGGTCTGAGGCGCTGATCAGATTTGGCCCTTGAAAATGAAATTTCAAGGAACTCAGCTCATCCCACAATGTTGAGCATGACCTCCTCTTTGTTTCAATGTGGACTCAGAGGAACACCCTGGCAAGTCACATTCCCTTTGAAGCATATTCAACAACAAAAAAAAAATATCAACAGTTTATTAAGGAAGAAATCAATAGGGGAACAAAAAAACAAAAGCTACAAAGACAATAGAAACTTATATGAAGCAGGCCACATAGTGTAGCAGGTTTTTTAAATGTTCTCTCATTTTTTCACTTTTGTTAGCTAGACAGCTTGTAAGGTTTCAGAATATAGTAAATATTTACAACACTTCGCACACAAACTTGTTTTGTGTATTCATCATAAACCAACACAAAGGAGTGCATAATTGTGAAGCAAAAGAAAAGGAATGCTAGGTTTTAAAAAATAATTTGCAAATTTAAAAAAAAGGCAGAAATCTTATGTATTTAGGAATTTGACTGGGTCATTCTGACATCAGAATGGTTTTGTCTAGGTCATTAAATTTTACCTCTGGCTGCAGTGTGCTCTTGTCCTAATCTGGAAGATGACCCTCTGCCCCTCTTCTCAAGTTTTATGCAGCCTCTAACAAGTTTACCTCCAGTTTATTCAGCTCAATCCATCTCTAGCCAGCTTCCCTGTCCCTGCTCATGGAAGCATCGATATGCTTCACGATGATCTGTAGTGTTAGATTAAATGCCACACATTGCACTTTACATGCAATCCAATGCAATTTAATTTTAGTCTCATCTGACCTGTGTCCCATGCATAGTTTGTGGCAAACTACAAACAAAGCTCATTGTGGCTCATCTTTTAGCCACTTTTTTTTTTTTTTTTTTTTCCCTCCAAGGTGAGATTTATTGACTGTATGACTGATGGTCGTCATTCGAAAAATATTTTCCTTCATCACATTTCTGGACAACGTTGTGTCGATCCATCACCCCAAATCCTAATAAAACACATTGAAGTTTGGGGCTGTCTTTTGACAAATCATCAAAGGTCAAAGGGTATGAAAAATTGTACTGTAACCACTTTTTCCACTGTCCTATCATACATTGTCTCCCTTCTCGTCACCTCTTGCTGCTTCCCTCTCTGTGTTCCCCTGCTCAGCTGGCAAACAGCTCCGCTCCTTCACCTTGAAGAACACCCCCTCCCCAACCCTCCCACCAACAGGATCATTCCAAACAACTCTTTCATTCAGGGATGGTAATCAGACTGTCACACACTGACACACTCCCACATACACACCGTAATGGCAGTAAGTGATTAGCTTCACAGATGAGGGATCATTTTTGTCCATTTTCTGTGAAACCCTGATTGCTCCCGGCATTCATTAGCAAATCACAGAGGTCAAATGATTCAGCGGCAGCACTCACTCTTTTGAAACCACCTTGCACAGTCCAAGATGAATAAAAAGAGAGTACAAATTAATAGACCCGCCGTACCCAAGACGACTAGTTTTAAAAATGACAAGGACAAGAGTGTTGTTATGCCTCTTTTCTTTATGTCCGTTAAGTCTATTTAGAACATTTGAGAAGCAGTAAAACCACGCTTTATTTTTAATTATCCTCTAAATTCTATGGCACTTTTTTTTTTTTTTTCCAACAGTATCCATTTGTGGTGCTTAAGGATGTAAAGCGCGTGGGGGGATATTTGAATGGCACACTGTGTGGATGTATGATTGAAATGTGTAATCCCTGGGTAACTGGGGAGCCTTGTGTGATGGAGAGAGCCCAGCTTCATCATAGCCTCCACAGGAGACTAGATGAGTCCAGAGTGTGGGAGACAGACAGAGACGTAGAGACTGAGGAGGGAAGAGAGGGAGGGAAGGAGGGAGGAGAGACACCATACTGACAGTATGAATGATACATCATATGATTGTCTTGGACAGAGCTGTTCTCTCTGACTGCCTTTACTGCTCTCTCCAACTGTCCTCCATTTCACAAGCCCTGTTGGACTGATTTATTGCACTCAACAAAACTGCAACAGACTAGACTTGGATACTGGTGCCCATTAAGTTTTCAAACTTTACTTCACCAGAATGTTTTTTTTTTTTGTTTTGTTTTTTTTTAGGGGTGAGGGTCAATTTTCACCAAAAGGTATATTGTAACTAAGTTTTCTCCAGTCAAGTTAAACCAACAGAGCTTACTTCAAACCCTTAATATTGTCTGTGAGATTATTTCAAGACGTTTTTTTTTTTTTTTTCTGTCTTTGGTTTTGGTTTGCGACTAGAACACAAACAGAGGTGACATGTCAAAAGATGTCTAAGTACTACCAGCATATCAATAACAATCAATACCATTTGAAAAACGAAGGCTTTCTGTTTCCTTTCCTCCCACTGCTCAACAAGCAAAGGGCTGCAATAAACACATGTCATCATTGGGATAACAGGAATGGTGCATTTGTGGGATGTAGGTTACATTTCAAAGGTTTCAAAGGCCAGAGAAAGCTACTGTCTGTGAATTATTGAAGAGGTAAGGGATACGATGGAGAGTGTGAGCAGCATTTACAGTTCAGAGCCCAGAAAGACAACTGGCTCTCACCGCAACTTCTGTGGATGACTACGATGGGAAATCTATATACACTAACCTTTCTTTGTCTGTGGTGTTATTGAAATTGACTGGTCAGAGGGACAGTATTTCACAAGAAGATGATGGAGGGAAGCCAGTCACTTCTGATACCAGACCCCTTCAACTCTTTAACTCAAATACTATGTTTGTATGGTTTATGGATGATGAAAACCTTGTAATCTGTGACATACTGCTCCCCGATTCCATCTCAAACTCCTCCTCAGCTTCTTTGTTTACTTTTATGGCTCATAGGAATTCTCACATCTGATAGGTGTTTCTCTAACTATCATAGCTATGCAGCTGAGAGAGTTATTCAATTTTTACTTTTAATAAAACACCTTTTTTTTCTGTTTTATGAGCATAAAACATATTTCTAAACTCTGAAATATACCACAATATATCCATAAGAAACATCTATGGAACAATGTTTTGCTTTGGACAAAAATACCAGAATTTTTACCACCATTTTGCACCTATTTTCTAAATTCGCCAATTTACCATAAATACTGACAATCATCAGAAACGACAACATATGGAACTGCAAAGAGGATTAGGTGTAAACATCTCCCCTATCTCCAGCAGTCACGCCATTGAGGGAGGGCAGGTTGGCAAATAGGCTTTTCACATTTCAGACGCCACAATGTCACTCCATCTCATTGCGGCATCCATTACGCGCTACCTTGGGAATGAGAAGAGGTCCATGCTGAGAATCGGGGCAGAAAATGGCCGCCCGCCAGGAGGGGTAAAATGGACAGCGTTATTATTCCGACTCCCCCCCAAGGGGAATTGGCCTGAATATAGATATGCAACATTATAAAACCAGGTTATTATCTGGGTGCAGGGTAACGGCCTCTCGTCTGCCTCTCCTCAATGAAACTCACACATACTGAGACAGACACACACACAGCCTGCACACATATTAGGAAATCTAGTGCTGCGTACTGTGATGATTGTAGCCTTTCCGGCGATTGAGGGATGTTTACCATCCTTGTTGCTAATGGGTATTTTTGTGTGCGAGTATGTTTCACGATATCACTGTTTTGGTGATGATTTCACTGTTGTTTCATTCACTGAAAATTAGAATCAAGCTTCCCTATGTTCCCATATCTCCCTTTCTCGCAGCCATAATATTACTTTATGGTGCAATGATATTTCCGATCGCAGGAAGGGATAGAGCCATTCGCCTCATATCAGTGAGCATTATTCACTTATGGCTTTCTTGTTTTAAAAGATGTTGTTTCTTTGGTAATAAAATCATTGTTTGGATGAATAGCTCTCTGTTGTTGCTGTGTGTGCAGGCTAAGGTTTATATAAAAGTTGTGTGTATTACACCTGTGTGTAACAATCTCATTGATAGAGCTAGTTTCTTTGTAAATAAAACACACACATGCACTGACAAATGGAGATTTAATGTTATTATTGTACACTGCTCCAGACTAGCACAAGCAATTTCAATTAGGCCCAAATCAGATGGCCACTTCCTTCCATCTAAATATGTTGTCATTTTGTTCTATGTATGTACTTATGATACTTTCCGCCTCTGTTTTCATCCATTGTCCATCTGGTATAATCTTTCTTTCTTCTCCTGTTCTAGAATTTTCCTCCTCTGTTGATCTTTTCTGATTATGCCTCCCATCTGTGGATTTGTTCTTAGCTTCTGATGTTTTTCATACAGTCTAATAGCTTTCTCTTCTTCCTCTTTCTCTTCTTCTTCTTCTCTCTATCTGTCTATCTGACTTCTCCAGGTCTGCTCTAATTCCTTCCTTTATTCATGAACCTAACCCTGCTGGTGTGGAGTAGTGAGGGCATGTATGCGGGCGTGTGTGTGTTTGCGTGCATACACAAGAGCAGAGGCAGACAGTAAATAGGAATATGAATCTTTAAGGGCCTGCTGCTACTGTGGCTGAAATGACTTTTCAGAACCGCAGTGATTTTCCAAGAAGGATGTTGATGAGGGCCAAATAGCAAGAGATGTTTGTGTGTGTGTAGATGTATGCATGTGTTTGTTTATGTCTGTGCGTGTGTCTCCAGGCTTTAGATCTGTTTTGTCTCTTCACAAATATAGAAGAAAAAATATCCTGGTCTTTTCATCTTCAAATCCTATTTGTAAATCGCCAATCCTTTTAACGTCATAATCTCTTTTCTAACCAAAAAAATCAACATTTGTTTTGTGTACTATTTTTTATGGCATAAAGACAAAAGAATAGCTTCCATTGCTCACAAAAATGCAGTATTGCACTTTCTACTTTCCCCTTTGAGCAAATTTTTGTTGAGGAGAGAATAAGATTTTGCCTTTTATCAACCATGTCAAGGTATTTGCAAAGATGATAAAATAGATCTAAATGATTGTTTGTTGTCTAAATGAAGTAGGAAAGGTTTTTACTGACTTCTGACATCTGTGCCAACAGTCAATTTGACTGAACATCTGGACTGACTGTGCCTATCACAGATTTTGTTGCCACTTTCTGATCATTGATTACATAAAGTTCTTTCCTTTTAGATACTAATTTCTGAGCCTATCATATTGTAAATATTACACATCCAAAATTATTCACGGCCCCAGTAGATTTAATTCTAACTACATAGTACATTTTTACCAACAACTTTCCTGTGAGTTGAACTAGGATTTAGGTTTTGGAGTGATGCAGCCAGTAATGGAAGGAAGGCCGTCCATCCTCAAAGGCTTGAAGCTCATGACCAAATACAAATAGGCAAACAGTAATTATAAGAGGGGGGTATAGTGCTGCAATGCCAAAACCATTTTTTTTATTTGATTGAAAAAGCGTTTTTTTTCATAAGCAGGAGTTCAGTGCATCCAGTTTAGTGGGATAGATCGCCGGGCGAACAGTGCATGGTGGCAGAGCAGAGTGTCTTTAGGATAAGATGGTACAGTGATTTCAGGAAAAAGGAGTCACTGGGAGATGGGTATAAATAATTTTGCACATACTATTTTCTTAAAAATAAAATAAAATAAATAAATAAATAAATTGATTTTTTTTTTTTTTTTCATTCAAATTTGAGCTAATTTTTTAGATTTTATTATCAGTAGAGATCCCCAGTTAATTTATTATGAGAAAGAATAAGAAAAATAAAACCCTTTTGATTGCATGAAAATAATTTCCATTCTTAAACTGCAAGGGGTATAACTGATTTTGGGTATATACGTATAAACATATATATTACCATTTCTTTTTTTGCAGAAATGTAATTGTCATTTCCAAAATAAAATGCTTAGAGCAACAAAAGGATTTGTTTAGGCATCTCAGAGTTGCCAAACTCCACATCTAAAATGATTAAGATTGTCCAGGTTATATGGCAGAATTATACATAAATATCTTTTACTCATTCACAAAACATAACAGAGTGGTATTTTCACAAAGATATTACCCAGATTACCTTTTGTTTATTAACTTTAGAGAGGTGTATATAACTATTATCCCAGTAATTTCTGTAGAGTTTCCAGGCTTTAACCTGAATATAAGGTTAAAGCCTGAGTTCCAATATTTTCCAAAGATAGATTATACTCTATATTAGAGTAAAATATTGCAAATCATCTGTGATCTATTTTGCTTTCTGTTATTTGTTGACAGAAAGCTCTACAGACGAGGAAGCCTAAGGAAACAGCTGACATGATCTTGAAGAAAATGCAATTTTCTTTCTAGATGTTTCTTCCACCTTTGAAGCTTTCTCTAACATAATA
This sequence comes from Poeciliopsis paucimaculata, assembly GCA_903067055.1. Classification (NCBI taxonomy): domain Eukaryota; kingdom Metazoa; phylum Chordata; class Actinopteri; order Cyprinodontiformes; family Poeciliidae; genus Poeciliopsis; species Poeciliopsis paucimaculata. The sequence continues at coordinate 58,868 of CAEGAD010033395.1, forward strand.
TTCACTGACATTATTGTTACTAAAAGTAGATTTCTTAATTTGTATCACTCATTAACAACTTTTGCTCCAGATAGTGTTGCTCACGGTGCTTCCTTGTTGTGCTTCTATGTGGTGCTTTCGAAAAAACGAGAAAAATTTGTTTTCGGTTTTAGTTTCCAAACATCCAATCAGGTAGGTCAAGCATAAAACAGTTTGATTTCTGTTGCCAAACAATTTTGTAGTGCTTTTCTAATTGTCAACATATTTTTTCAGGCCAGAATGGGATAAGATTTTTATGTGGCCAGAAATTACAAAACCACCATGTCTACAAAAGCCCGGTGTTTGAAGTGAACTCTCAGCAAAATGAGCATCATTTGTGCACTCACTTTCACTGATACATACAGAACAGCAGACCGGGATGGGCTGAGAATTAAGCTAGTTGTTACCCTCTTTGAAAATGAATTGGCAAAATTACAGTTCTTAGTTTTTTCAGTTTTGTCTATTTCAAAAATTTGCGCACTCATAAAGTTCCCAACTGTACAGGAGAGACGCTCATTTGAGCACCTAAATCATGTGTCATGAGCCCAAAGTGCCAAGCTGGTTACTCACTACCGACCATGATGAGTCTGCAATAATTCAGTAGTTGCCCAGAGTTGAGAGATGGGGTGAAAGTTGAGCGGTGAGGGTCAGGGTTTGTGCAGGAGGTCAGGTGGGAGATCTTACACAGAAATAAAATGAGCGTACAGCGCTAAAGTGTTGGCGATCAAAATGTTTGACATGTGTAGGTTTTCAGCAGGGAAAATATATAAAAAAAGGGACATGTGTTCCTTAAAATGTGCATAAAAATAATACATAAATGGATCAGGATCGTATACACGGCTGACTCAGAACTAGTGTGATTGTTGCTGAGATGAGAAATAATTAAATATATTTAAAACAGCAATTGCAACAAACATTTCCACTGGGTGTAATTACTACCATACATTATCATGCAGGTCAGTATTTTAATTGTTAATGCTAATCTTACAATATATTCATCTTTGTTTTGGTGGTCTTAGGCATGGTTTAATCTGCATGGTTAACATCTAAAACATAAAGTAATTCTCATGCAGATGGTTTTCTTCTTTGTGCAAGAAAGCCAAAGAAACAGCTCTCTGACATGACACTGTCTTAACTTTTACATTTTTCTTGTCTTCGTGAAAGCTCATCATGCCTCACAAAGTTGGCTCATGGGCTACAACTGTTTTTAGATTAGATTAGATTTAGCTTTAGATGGAAAGCCACAAAAGGTCAGTGGGTGAGATACTCCAGTTTTACAAGCTAATCAAAGCTGACAGCCCCATCAAAACGACCCAAGTGACTGCTGACAGTTTCTAAAAAATTAGACTGTGGTCCAGTGTGTGGGTGTGCATGTTTTTGTGTGTGTGTTTTAGCATCTACTTGATCTTGTATGCTGTATGGATTTAGGTCTGTACCTGCGGCAGAGTGTTTGCAACTTTGTGCTGTCTGTCACAGGGCTCCATCACATTATCATAGAGCCGTGACATTTCTGGCATCCTTCTGAAGCCTCAAATCTGATAAAAACAGGGATAAATCTGATCTCTGATCTTCCTGATGAATATGATAAGACCTGCTCCAGGTTAATGGACCTTGACACCTATCAAGGCCTTTGGAGCCACTGATCCTGGATCAGAGGTGGAAGATACAGCTGAGGTGAAGTAAGAAGGAGTAAGACCCAAAGGGGGGAGGGAGGCTTGTGGAAGCTGCCCTGGAGAGTTGCTCACAGTCTGTGCTTGGGTGACAGCCATGGCTGTTTGACGGTCCAAAGCTCCATGCAAAGCCCTCCTCATTTTTATTCACACACTCACCCAGCCCTACACACACACACACACACCCACGCCCACACAACTTTCACTTTCTCATCTCCTGTTTTTAATTCCACTGTCCTATCTCCCTGTGCTTCTCTTTCTCTTATAGACTCTTTTTTGTCTGTGTTTGTTCCTTCTATCTCTCTCTCTCTCTCTCTTTCTCACTCACACACCCACATGCGCGTGCACGTACGCACACACACGCAGACTGATATACAGGGATCTGGGGGATATAGGGGTGTGGTAAAGCTAGTGATGGGGCTCTGCTTTGATGCCCAGTGGGAGATTACATGGCCAAGAAGAAGAGATAAAAGTACAACCAAAACACAGGTATCTGCTCTTGCTTATGCCTTACAAACACATTCACACATATGCCTCCACACATCCATAACGCATGTTCAAGGAAGACTGTGAAGCACCTGGAGATACACACTCACTTGCACGCAAACAGACACCGAACTGCGTACACACCTAATGGCTAGTCGGTGACACAGAGGTCTTAGCCCCTGTCTGCCAGTCCTTATTTGTTTCCCAGCCCCTCCTTTGTGTGTAGCAGTAGCACTTGCTACTGGGTGTCTTGTTACTCCTCAGAAGGTCTATTGATTTAACTCTTGCCACAATCTATAACACTATTGTCTTGCCTTAAGTGTCTCATCTGTACAATACACTGGCAGGAGTCTATACATCAAAAACCCCGCCTGCTTAAGGATATTGGTATTCTGAAACATGCTGGGAATACTTTTTTTTTTTAGTGACTTTCCCATTTTTTGTTGCACACTCAACCTTACTTTTTTTTTTTTTTTTTTTTTTTTTTTGAAGCAGAGATGCTCGCAGCTAAGCATAACACTGGCTGGAACAGGTTTATTTTTACTCGTGTTTATGAAGTCAATATTTTCTTTTGGAGTATCATAAAGCAGAGGAGTGTTGCATAAGTTTAGCTCTGCATTGCAATTTCTTTTAGGACATAGATGAAATATTCACCCAAGTTGAGGGATATAAGAAAGCAACATCAGGTCAAGAAATGGCAATGGCAACCTTTAGTTATGTTGTGCTCATTTAATTGTAGCTGGCCAGATATGTTTGCTTGAATGGCTGGGTTCATTCAAGCAAACGTGAATGAAATGTGAAAGTCTTCGAAAGACTTTCACGTTTATTGCCGGATTTGTTTTGAATCAAACATCAACTCTGTTTGTTTTTTTTGTTTGTTTGTTTTTTGTTTTTTTTATGTATTATTTGCATTGTGTTGCAGCCTGAGCAAGCCTTTTCATCCTTTCTGTCAAATCTACCTAAAGGCAACAAATGATCACAGTAGTCTGATAGGAAAAGGCAATCGTCTTTTTCTGATATGTGAAAAATGCTTTCTTGTAAGCAGCCCACTCTCTCAGGGCTTCAGCTTATACTCTGATTATAGGTTTGCATCGCTGTAAGAATCACAACTATGGTAAATGTAAGTATCTACATTGGTATTCAGTTGTAAAGTGTGCAAAAATGCAACATTTTTGCACACTTTAGCCTGTAGTTCGCCAAACTCAAGATTACCTTTAAAAATTTGAAGATCTTAGAACTGGTTACCTTTAACGGGAACCTCATTGGACTTTGCACTTTCCCTTAGGTATCATTTTAAATCTGGAGAATGTTTAGAAATGATGACTGAATAACTTAATTCTCAATAGCTAAAAATACAAAATATGTCTTTTCTATCTGTTTAGGAATACAAACATTTTTGATGATTTGCATGGTAAGTGTTTCAGCGCTAAACCTGTTCACTAATGCACATTTTCTGTTAATTAAAAATGGTTGAAACTATTTTTTAATATGTATAAATATATATCTATATCTATATATCTATATAAAAAACATAAAAATTCCCTTCTCACCCACCGCAGGTGGTTCTTATCTTCTGAGCTCGGGTCCTCTACCAGAGGCCTGGGAGTTTGAGGGTTCTGCACAGTATCTTTGCTGTGCCTAGGACTGCACATTTCTGGACTGAGATGTCTGATGTTCCTGGGATCTGTTGTAGCCACTGCTCCAGTTTGGGGGTGACTGCCCCGAGGGCCCCGATGACCACAGGCACCA
>CAEGAD010033409.1:0-14756 GCA_903067055.1 Poeciliopsis paucimaculata
CAGCATACAGAATAATATGAAAACATAACCTTTCAAATAAACTCATAAGTAAATGAACTTAGATAATTTTCCTAACAGAGGTCAAATTCTGTGAAATTGAAACACGGTTCTGAGTAAAATCACATCTGATCAGCAGTTTCTGGCATCAACAATCATGACTAGGTTCACTTAAATCACTTAATTCCCCTTTTCTTTCTCACCTTAATGTTCACCTTAGATTGTCTGCACCACAATTAATGCTTAAGCAATTAATGCTTAATTGTCTGCAGCAGTTCAATGCATTAAGCAGTTCAGTGCTTAATGCATTGAACTGCTGCTGTGGGATCTGCTGGTTTGCAGTTTGTGTTGACAATCAATTGAACACAGGGCTGTTTCTCAAAAGTAGGATTCGGAAATTCAGGATAAAGCCAGGCTTGTCATAGCACCACCAGTTCATCCTTTCTTTATCTGTTTCAGGGGGTGCAGCTATGTCGAGCCAGGCTTAATTAATTCAGGTGAATGTGCATCAATAGATTTTTTCAGCAGACCATGAGAAACTGATGCTACAATAGCGAACGATAGCAGATCGATTGAATGCGTAATTAGCCCAAAATATACACTTTCAAAAAAACCTCATAATCATACCTGCCATTTGCTCAAATAAATGAACGGTGGAAGTCAATATAATATATTAAACTGACATTAGCTTACTAATATTTATACAGAACAAACATAAAAGGTCAAAACAGGCCAAATAGGAAGTATTAAAAACAGTTAACAGTCTGGATTGGTGAACATGTTTTTTGTTTAAAAGCATAAAATACTACTTACTGTTAAGCATGTTCCAGCTCTGTCATCAAGCACACTGATCTGCGCAGTGACAAGACAGTCCTTGTTTTCACAGGGACAGTGGCCAGCCCGATGTTTTCTTCACTCTCAGCTACCAAAGCGAAGACGGTCCCACCAGCGTCCGCGTCCAGCTGAACAACCTGCTATTCAGCCTGCATGGCAGCCAAAAAACTTTCCCTTCACTGTTCGCTCTGCTTGCCTTCTACACCAGCTCCTCCTGTAGGCTGACTGAGCCCTACCGCAGGCAGCGGCCTGAGCGCCTAAAACAGATGTGCAGGAGAGCTCTGGTACGAACCTACGGTGCCGAAAGAACATGCACCTCACTTGGACTCAGCCCTGATGTTAAGGCTTATGTTAGTGCGTATCCGTACTGTACATAGACAAATCTGTGGATGCAGTGCCTTTTACTGCATTTAAATGCCATTTATTAAGTTAAAAACTGTGTATTTGTTGTTTTTGTATTTTGCTGGAGACAATTTGGTACCACATGTTTTGAGAAAACAGATTAAAAGTGTTTTATTCATGATTTACAACATCATTGTATGCTTGATGGTTCAATCATCTCCATTTAATCTGACTGTTCTTGTCAGTAAAATTTAAATGAAAAGGAAGTCAAAACAAGGCACACTAATCATTCCGAACATTTTTTTTACTCTTAATATGACATCTGCCCTGTGCTTCAACAGAACAAGAGAAAACCTCTGGCTAAGTCCAGAAATGAGTCTGATTTATTCCTCAGAAGCCAATAAATTTGGAGTTTCGTTTTCACAGCAGAACTTCACAGGTTAAAGGTCATATGGTGGCGAAGGCTGTCAAATCGTTTATCTTGCTCTCATCTTTTTTGCATCATAAAATTAAAGTTTTTTAACAAGGGTGTAAATCTTTAGCTCCACTGTTTTAAAATCCTGAGGCAAATGTGGAAGCTTTTAATACAAGATGTTTTTTAGGTAGCATGTTGCCTAAAATCGTCTTCATGTTACAAAACTGTACCTCATCTTGCTATTACGTGGAGAAAATGAGAAATACGACTGCTGCAAGTGTCTTTATAGTTAACATTTGATCTGCGAACAATAACATAATCTGTGATATGTTAAGTATTTTATTTCAGAAAAACAAGAACATAGTTTTCAAAGCATCTCATGGTTAATTATATAATTGCCATGAGTAAGCGACATGTTACAAATTAAGAAATTCATATATTTTCGGTCTCATGCAGTATTTTCATTTTGTCTCATACAGAATGGACAGAAAATGCTTCTCTCCATTTTTGTGGACATGATGCCTCATTTGCATTAAGGTGTTTGCAAAAACATTTCTTTGTTTTTTGGCAGTTTTATTTTTCTGTTTGGATCTGTTTATCTTTCAGTGTTGAATTTTGTTCCATTCTGCTTTTGTTTTGTATGTTATCTTATGCACAAATCAAACAGTTATGCACTGAACCCAAAGATTGCACTTTGGTTGTTCTAGTTGGAGACATTAGATTTAGTTTTACTAATGTGTGCAATTTTAAAACTAATTCAAAACTTGAATGAATTTGTCATGTTCTTGTGTCTGTGAAAATGTATATATTGGTACAAATGCAGCTAACCCACCAATCTTTTCTAAAGTCTTTTCCATTTTTTTGACAAATGAAGTTGTTATTTTGGCTAATATTATTGCAACCATATTTACTTTCAATCAATCAATCATTTTATTTTGGAAAATTGTCCACATCAATCACAAGAAACAAGAAAAAAAAACAAACAAAAAAAAAAAGTTTACCAAAAAAGGGATAGGCTGAAGCAAAACTTATTCTACCCTGTTTGTTATACCCTAAAACCTACCAGAATATTTTCACAATACATATATAAATCTAAATAATAGTGTAAGATTTTATCATTTTACATTTTAAAGCTCTTTTAAAGTTCACCAAGAAAGGACATAAATTAAATTAATCATACAATTCATTCCACAGTTTCACACCAATGACTGAAACATCTAGACTTTATCTGGCTCTTCTCTTTTGCACATTGAAATATAAACAAATAATGTTTATTCTCTCTTAACTTAAATAATTTCTGAATACCTGAAGGAAGACTTTTGTTCAATGCTTTAAACATTACTTCCAGTATTTTTATATAAACAATATCTTTACATTTTAAAATATTACTTTGACTAATACCTTATTACCCTTTTTTTTTTTTTTTTTTTTACAACTTAACTAATATATCAATAGTTGTTTTACTTTCATTTCCCCAGATTTCTGAACAATAAGACAAATAAGGCATAACCAAAAAGGAATAAATAATATGCAAGCCTTTAACATTTATTAATTTTTTTATTTTAAACAATATTCCAATAGTTTTTGCAACTTTGTTACTAATATATTGTATATGAGGCTTCCAACTAAGTTTGTCTATAATGATCCCTAAAAATTTTATCTCATAGACTCTTTCAATTTCAACTCCATTTATGCATAACTGTACATGATTATAAATCCGGTTACCTGAGAATAGCATAAATTTTGTTTTTCCTTCATTTAACGACAATTTATTACAGCCAAACCATATTTTCAACTCAGCTAGTTCTTTTTCTACTATTTTAATTATTTCATCCATATTTTTTCCAGAAAAAAATTAATTTGTATCATCTGCAAACATTATAAATTTTAAAATACTGGATACTGCAAAAATATCGTTTAAGTAGAGTATAAATAATTTAGGTCCTAGGACTAAGCCTTGTGGAAGACTACATGTTACTTTGTGACTTTATGTTGTTAATTTGTACATATTGTAGTCTATTACTCAAATAGCTTTTTAACCACTGATATGTATCCCTCCCCTTCCCCCCCTAGGCCATACAATTCACATTTACCTAATAATTGTGCAATTATTAGGTAAATAATAATTTACCTAATAAATTAGGTAAATTATGCAGGTATTTATTGACCTGCATAGGTCAATAAATACACCTGCAGTATTAAGCTTCTGGTCAATTGCTGCAGCAATATGCTCCACAAACTCCATCACAGCTAAAGTTGTGGAGCATTTGTTCCTGAAGCCATACTGGTGCTCACTCAATATGTTATTTTTATTAAGAAAGGAGTCCAGGCTTTTTTTGAATATTTTTTCCCATTTTTTAAAAATTGTGGTAGCAATGATATTGGCCTGTAATTTGTTAATATTTGCTTGTCTCCACTTTTATGGACTGGAAACGCCTTTGCTATCTTCATTTTGTCCTGAAAGATTCCAGTTAAGAATGATCTGTTACAAATCTATCCCTAATTGCTCTCGTTGCAACTTCACATCACCGGATCCCCTCCAGCCGTCTTCAGTAGTATGTGAACCTTCAACCTCGGTGGAATTCTCCTGCCTCTAATCCAGTTTCCAACTTCTCATCCAGGGTTCATACAGGAATCCCAGAGTTGAATTTACTGCTTTTTTTTTTTACCACCTAAACAATATTTTTTACTATCAACACAAAATCAAGCCAAATTCATGCCGGTTTCCTCCATTTTGGGAGATCGGTGATCGGTCAACATTTCCGTGAAGCCGATCTCATCCTCTGATCTTTTCTACTTCAGCAAAGGTCTATAAAATGGCACTAGCTAAAATCGAAATGGACAGGTCAAACTTTTTATAGATTGATAGTCTGTGATCTGTGAGAAAGCTGCAATCGCTTCACTGACCCATGTAAGATAACGGCTCATGTAAAACTTTATCTCACTTACTTGAAGGTCTGACTGTGACTTTATCTTGACCAAAACCTCTCGTTAAAAACAGGAAGCACTATTTTTAGTGCTTATCCTAAATCCATAAGACTTGGGATATTTGCTTTTTAAAAGAGTGTCAGTAAAATGCAATGACATTCCACTTTCACAAGCCCATGTTTTATTCTCAGAATATTAGTTTGCTGTCAACACTAGGACAACTCCATAAGAAGGTTCAAAGGTATCATATTTCACAGGTCATTGAAAAGTTTAAATAAACAAATGTCCCTGTGCAGCCAGGCGACGACACACCAACTGTCAGATCATCCAGCTGTTTAAATGAGCTGATTAACCACAGCTGTGTTCAGATGATCATTTTATAATCACCAAATAAACATCAAGCCTGAAAACATGAAACTGTAAAGGACTGAATGTGTTGCCCTTTGTGTGGGGAACTTTTGCAGGTTTTATGGTGTTGGATCCTCATAGATATAGTGGAGCTATTTGTTGCTATAGCAACAAATCTGTGTGTAGCTAACCGACAAGGAAAGTGAAAGGGGATACGAGAGGTTTTGAGTTGTTCTTTGATGGGTTTTCTGAGTTATTTTCCCTTCTGCTCTAAATTAATCATCATTACTCATCCTTCAATTTAGTCAGAATTGTCAAAATGAGTTTTATTTGTTTGACCTGGTTCTAACCTGAATCATGTCGGCAGCTCCCCGCAGTGTTAAAACATAAATTGACATTTCAAAGTTTTAAAGTTGAAAACTGACTCTAAGTCCAGTGATGATCACATCATTTTTCCTATTGTATTGCTCCAAATCAGCCACTTGGTTCTCCAATACAGCGATCCGTTTGTCCTTTTTCTCATCAAGAAATCTCAACGACTTCACTTCTTGTACCAGGTCCAAAATGTTTGTCTGACGGAGCTGTATAGCTGCCACTTCCTCAGAAAGAAAGTCCAAGGATTTCTTAATGTCACCAAGATCCTCCGATGCTTGAGTCTTTTTAGTCCCATTCTCTTACAATTCCCCTTTTAGACTTGATGTTTGCTTGCTCAGTTTCTTTTTAAATCATATTTACAAGAAAGAGTGCACACAGACTGCACTCTTTCTTGAAGAGACTGCTTCCTCTTCCACATCATCATGAGGAAGAGGAAGCAGGAACCATTAGGCTTCATTTTTGTGAATGAAATGGAAATTATAGTAAGTTGCAACTTTAATCAAATATAATAGACAAGATGAGTTTATTTTGTGCAGCATTGGTGATACACAAGGCATTGGAACATTTTTTACAGAAAAACAAATGTACAGGAAAGTAAAAAAAAATAATAATAATAATTTAAAAGACAAATATTGGGAAAAGAAATCTTCAGAATTTCAGATAAAGAAGAAAAATAATTAAAAGGAATTAATAGCTTATCAACCAAATCAACTAATGAAATTAACTTGTTTCAGGAAAGTTGCAGTGAGCAATTGTTTCCAGTTGTTTAATGAAGCCAGTAATTCTGTACATTTCACCAGTTTGAGCTAGTTTACCACAAATGGTCACAGACTTCCTTTGAAGTCTGAAGGTCAAGGTCATTCATCTATTCATCCATCCATCCTATTACCCTTGTAGGGTTGCAGGGGACTGGTGCCTATCTCTCTAGTGGTAATTCAGCAGGAGGAGGGGTAAACCCTAAACAGGTTACCATTTTTACTTTGCAACCCCCTCAGTGAGATCTTTGCAGAAACACCTTTGGCAGGTGTTTCTCGATGTACACAGCAATTACTATACATGTGAGTTTATTGGCTGCATTTAACTTTGCACATTCAGAAACTTAAACTTCTCACATTTGATGCAGACTATTAGCAAGGACTTGCTAGTGCAGCTATAGATTCTGAATTGCATGTAGTTGTGGACTTTGGATCATTCTGTCACATGAATTTACTTCTGTCTATACGGCTCCATTGTACTACTGGCTCTACGTCTGTGGTTGTCAAGGCAAACCCAGTCTGAAGTGTTTTCCAGTTCATAGCAGGTTTTTTTCCAGCATTGTTCTGGGTTTAGCTCAATCCATCTGCCCACCAGCTCAGACCAGATTCCCTGTTATCCATTCCCACGCCATAATGATGCCGCTCCCACAATCCCACAAATAAATGATTTGTTTATTTCACAAATAAAATGAAATTTCACCTCAGTAACTTCTTAAGGTAAATTGGTTGTGCTGGATATTATCTAGAAAGTATCAGAGTAAAAGGGGGATGAATACTAAGTACAACGCACAATTTAGATTGTTTATTTTGTTAAAAAAAAAATTAAAACGATGCAACATTTGTACTTTCAAATTATTCTCCATTTTGTATTAGTCCATCACAGAAATACAAATTACAGTATCCCATTGAACTTTTGTGTTACAATGTCTCAAAGTTTTGAGTACTTTTGGAAGGTACTGTATGCCAGTTTTCTGCAAATGTCTGTAAGTGTCTGGTCTAAGCTCAAGTCTATTTTAGAAGAAATGATTTATAAACTTTCTCAACAGTGTATATTTTTGTGCTGTCTGATCATTTGACATTTGGTGTGGAAAACCCTGTGCTTTTATAACTGGGTTAATTACATTAAGCTGACTGGAAACATTTCTGTCCTCTATATCAGCTCTGCAGCTCTGTCAGTGCTCACTGCCAATTTTTATTTATTTTTTTTCAAATCAAATTTTCAGTCATCTGCTCCACTTCCTGTCCTAAATCTGACAGAGAATGGTCCCTTTTCACTTAAATTAGCACCAAGAACACACACACAGCACTCAGACTTTTCTGATTCTCCATTTATCTTTCTCATTAACCTTGAACAGGTTGTTACCCCTCAGCGCAGTTTATGTCAAGCGCAATCTCACTCAAATTCAATAAATGAGAACATTATTGAAAAGTTAATTTATTTCAGTAATGAAATGGTGATTTCAAGCCTTTTTTGTTTTGACTATTTTCTTTTTAAAGCTGAAGGAAACACAAAACTTAAGATTAGAATATTTCCTCAGATCAACACCAAATCATTTTTCTGCAGAAATGTGGTATTAATAATAATAATAATAATAATAATTGTTGGAGCTATTTATTCTTTATTTCTTTACCCCTTTTGTTAGTTTATTCTTAAACTTCCATTTTCTTTGCATTATTTACAGAGTTTGTTTGCAGGTTAATAATTGTTGATTTCATGTTTTGTTTTCTTATTTTTCTTATTTATTTTTTGTAAGTCAGACAAGAAGTAAGGTGGGTCAGTCCACTTTCTATAAATCTAGGGGCCTGGTAAAGGACCAGCAGGCATTTGGGTTTGGGGTCTATGGTTCTTACCAGTGCAAGAGAGATAGGAAAACAAAGGAAAGTTTGAAAGTTGTAATTGCTTGCTGAAAAGAAAAATAAAAGCAACCAAGACAGTCAACAAGTTTGGACATTCAACTTCTTTTGCCTGCGTTAAGAATCTTGACCCCAGTGCCTCATAGTGGCAGATGGAACTTTTTATTGGATGTTTGGTTTGACAAACAATCGCCACTACAATAATAATAATAATAATAATAATAATAATAATAATAAAGCTTGTTTAATGCCTGGTGTGTTTTCCACTGACATTTATAGTGTTTGGGCTTCATTGGAAGGACTGAAGTGTTCAAAGAACTGTGATTTGGTTAGAGCAAACTGAAAGTATAAAGATCCAAAAGTGGCCAAATAAACCAGTAAATAAACATCAGGGGGCGGGTGTTTTTCTTTTTTCACTTAAATACATGGATTATTTATTAAATACAAAAAAAAAAATAAAAATTAAATACCGTTAGTCAATTACAGACCCTTTCCAAACAAAATAGAATATTATGGTAAAGTTATTTATTTCCCATAATCCCATTCATTTTCATAGGTTATAGATTCTATGAAAATGACTACCACAGTTTAAACAGTTTCAGTTGTTTGTTTATTTTTACATAATTTGGGCTTGCAGCTCAAAAAAGCCATGAAAACAGAAATTTTAATAAATCAGAATACTATGAAGAAATCAGCTTAAACCAATTATCAGTTTTTCCAGGAAAAAAAAGGAAAGATATGATTTGTCAATCATCAATACTTGGTGGGAAGTCCTCTTGCCTCAATGCGATGTGGCAGTGAGGCAGTCAGCCATTGCCAGATTTTCTTGATGCTTGATGTCAGCTCTTTGTTTTGGATGTGGTGCCTCTCATTTCCATCTAGAGAATAACCCGTAGACTCTCAATGGGGTTTAGGTCTGGCCAGTTGGCTGGCCAGTGAAGCACTGTGATGGCCTGGGCATCAAACCAGGTTTTGGTTCTGGTGCCAGGGCCGAGGCCAGGTACTGCTGGAAGTTGAAATCTGCATCTCCATACAGATCCTCAGCAGAAGGAATCATAAAGTCCTCCAAAACATTCTGGTAGACTGTTGCAGTGACCTTGCATTTAAAATAGCAGAGATTACCAACATCCGCAGAGGACATTGTGCCCCAAATCATGACTGACTGGATATTTCACTCTGGACCTCAAGCAGTTTGGGTTCAGTTTTTCACCTGTCCGCCAAACCCTTGGACTTTGATTACCAAATGAAAGGCATTGGACCACCATGGTCCAGTCCTTCTTCTCCTGGGCCTAGTTTAGACATTCCCTGTGTTGACTCAGGTTCAGAAGAGGCTTCTGACAGTTGTAGTCCATTTCCTGGATGTGTCTGAATTTGGTGGTTTTTGAAACCGATTTTTCAATTTTCTCAGTTTGTTAAACCGTCTTCTTCTCTTGCCACATTTTGTACTTTCCATTGATAGACTTGCACACAGCATCTTGTGAACCTCCTTATCTATTAACTTTTGTGGCTTATCCATCAATGATGGTCTTCTGGCCAGTTGGTCTGAAGTCTTTCTCATATTGAACCAAACTAATATAATGACACCTGGTGGAAAGCTGTGCAGATGTTTTGAGCTTAGTAGATGATTATTGTGTCACATTTAGTTTTCAACATCCAAGTCCTGTAAAATTTGGACTGATTTCTCCACAGTATTACAATTTTTTGAATTCCTGTTTTTGTGTATTTTATTAGCTGAAAGCTCAAATTATATTAAAAATAAACTACAAATACTTGAAATTGTGATTATTTTTATTTTTATTCTGTTGTTTTCTAGTTAATTTAGTTCCGGTGTTGTCTTATCTGCCCTGATTGCTCCCAGCTGTGTCTCATGTTCCCTGATTAACCCTTGTGTATTTAATCCCACCTGTGTCTGTGTTTCCCCGTCGGGTCCTTGTCATCCCGCCTTGGCTCCAGTCATGTATTTTATTCCAGTGTCTGAAATCCCAGCCTTTTGCTGACCTGTGCTGCCTGGACATCTGTATTCTTTACCAACATCATTAAAATCATTATTGCTCATCTACCTGGGTACCGCATCCATCCTCACCTCTCAAAGGAATTTATGGCAATTAAACAAATTTTCCATGATATTCAAATTTATTGGAAAGGGTTTGTATAGCTTTCATTTACAATATATACAATTTGATATGTCATAATTCCATTGTTGACTGCTGTGAAACATTACATTTTTATAAGGGGGCAGAGCTACCACTGCTCTAGTTAGCAATTGGTCAGAAGTTCAAAGGTTTTTAGAGCTGCAGTGACAGTTTATATTATTTCTGTCAGGTCTGGGCTTATTTTGGAGTTTGATTTATTGATTCTAGTTTCATTATTATGTGTTCTTTAGTCTCTTTCTTTCATGAGATCAACTTAGTTTCTGTTTTACTTTAGTCAGATCTTTCTTAGTGATTCTAGTTTATTATGCTTAATAATTTCTTGTGTCTAGTTATTCTTTACTCTTGTTTAATTCTGTTTTTTTTTTTTATGTCTATTCATTCTTTAGTGTTAGATTCATTTTCCTAGTTACCCAGTTTGTGTACTCCACTTCACCCACTGTGCCATTTTTTCTTTCTCTCTCTTCAGCCTGCCTTCTCTTCTTTCCCGTCACATATGTAGCCTGTTTCTGGTCTGTTCCTTGTTCCATAGTCAAGTTCTCTGTATATTATATGCTACTCATTCTCAGTCATTCCTTGATGGTCCCTCTTGTGATCTCATTACTTCTCCGTTGATTCTCTGATATTCTTTTCCTCTGAATTCCTGTTTTTGTTTTCCTCTGGAAATCAAAAACAGAAAAAAGATTTCAAATAAAGAAAAAAAAAATTTTTTTTTAAATTTATTTTTAATAAAACTTCATCACCTCACTGTCTCTATTTCATTGTGTTTGGATCCACTTTAAAATCAACAACTATAAAAATTGCACAATAAAATTTATCATATAAATATGAAAAATGTTTTATTAAGTTGAAGGATTTCATCATGTATTAAAATTACCTTTTATTTAGATTTTAATGAATAAATTTCACACTAAATCATGAATCAATGTGTGTAATTGTCACATTTAAATATCAATGAATGTGTCAGGTTGTGGAATTGTTTGTGTTGGGTTTTTGGATTTCTCTCATTTTAAGTGTTTTTGTTTTTTAATTGACTTCTACTTTATTCTTCCTTAGTGATACTATTTAGGTTTATTTCTTTGCCTAGTCTTTCTTTTGACTAGACAAAGAAAATTTCTTAGAATACTAAGGAACACAGTATCCTGTGTTAGTCCTTAGTCCAGATTAGATCAGCTTGTTTCTGATCAGTTCTTTTGCGGTTTCCCCTAAATCATGTTCATATCTTTCTCTTGAGTTTATTATGTTTCTTTAGTGTCAAGAAATGCATTTATAAAAACAGATGTATTTATTTCAGCATCTTTTTCTTTTGTTGTGGCACTTTTGGCACTCCGTATAAATAGTGCCACCGTGTTGCAATAAATCCTATAACTTGACCTATTTATTTGGAGAAAGTGACCCACAAACCTTTCCCACATTCCGTTTAGGATGTTCGCGCCTGACCGTTAAGGCTGCATCCTAACGGTTTGTCCCAACACTGAGCAGCAGCATCACAACCAAACTGACATGTTTGAAGTGCCACTTGGATGGCTTATGTAATAAATATAGCCGAACTGTGGAAGTTTGCTGTGTCAGTGCGCGTGCGTAGTCGTCGCGCGAGCTGGTCTTCCGCGGCGCGGGGACTGAGGCGACGGCGGTGACACGTCGAACAAAAATCCACTAACTGCGAGGCTCGTGAAGGTTCCAGCGGTGGGAAGGGGCGGGGGCCGATTTTGTCCAGAAGGTGCACGAGGGCGCTCACGCTACACCGTTTTTCACGCACGGGACGCATCCAGACCTGGTGAAGTCGTCATAGGGGTTAGAGTCTGTGGAATCTAATGCGACCGTTTGCGGTCTGCGTTGGCCAGTGAGGCGCGACAGCGGTCTGCGCTGAAAGCTTCCCTCTCCTGCGCAGCAGCATCCATCCATCCATCCATCCATCCATCCATCCATCCATCCCGACAACCGCCAGCCCCAGGTTCAAAGGGAGGCCGGGGAGCGGCGACAGGATGTAGCGGCGGATTAACAGAGGAGAGAGGGGGGCTCAGAGGAAGAGGGCTGGGCCGAGTGGACCGGACCGGGGTGGCACAGAGGGGACATGGGGAAGGACCAGGAACTGCTCCAGGCCGTGAAGACCGAAGACCTGCTGACAGCACAGCGCCTTCTACAGAGACCGCGGCCAGGAAAAGCCAGTAAGTATCCATCCATCTCCCATCCTCCGGTCCCTGGCACACACACGCAGGCACACGCAGGCACAAGCAGCCCCCTTCCCCCACACACACACCAGTCATTTCCAGGTCAGGACAGTAAAAGCTCAATCTAATGTAATGTCTTTTAACCTAAATGTTTCACCAGTACTTGTGTGTGTGTGCACACTTCCCTGCACGCCTGCATTTGTGCTTTGACGTTGAGAATGCGATAGTGATGACGTTGAAATAAGTGAGGGCATCATCATCAGGTTGTGATTAGAAATTAGGCAAGCTTGTCTCCCCATCCTCTGCAACTAGGCAGTTTGTGTTGGCATCTGCATGCCTTCACAGAAATATAGCTACATAGATGTGCAGGTGGAGACCAGAATGTCCTGCACTGCTTGGGACGTAGAGTGGATTATTTGTGTGTGAAGACGCCAGATGTTAGCGGGAATAAATGTGATGATTGTAAGAGTACACGTGCTGACATATTCATGAAGCCTGAGCGTGCTCCTAGCTTGGATTCAGCTTGAGGTGATAATTACATTTCAATTACAGCCCTGAAAATGTTGTCCTCTCCCATCTCCAAGAATCTTCCTCCTCCTCTTCTGTCACCTACTTTCCTCCCTACTCTCCCTTCACCTCCTCCTCCTTTTTTTTATGGTCATCATAGACAAACGTCTATGATGACCGTTGGCGGCAGTGACATGGAAAAGAAAAAATGCTTCTCCCTTTAAACGCCAGAACAGATCAGGTCAGAGGGCTCCGGCCACTGCGGAATGACAAAGGGAACAGGAGGCGGAGGGTTGTGGCGGAACGGGGGGTGCAGGACAGAAGGACTCAACCCATGAGATGTGGATGCAGGGAGGCGAGGAGACAAAGTGCTGGAGGGTGGTTAAAATGTGTGTGACTGCGTGTGTGTGTGTGCTGAGGTTTATGCTTGAATAATTAAAACAGTAAATCAGGACTCCCTGCTGGAGGATTGTTGGAGGATTGTTGCCTCCACAAACACTCTGCACAGTCACAGGCAAGCATCATTGGAAACGCACTTCACACTTTGGGTGTTAGTCATGTGCTTGACTGTGTTTGTATTATTAATAGAATGCTAATGAAGTTCAGAGCAGCAGTGTGGTAAGTTGTGGTTGGGAGGCTCATTTAGATTAGTGCTGTTGAAATGGCACACATTAATGTTGGTGGGAGAGATATGATCTTATATATATATATAACTTTCAAAATAAAACGTTTGCATCAGATAATTTTCTGCTTGATATCTTAGTGTAACAGTTTGTGGTACGTCCAGCTAGTCACGCAAATGAGATTTCAAAAATAGTGCTAGTTTTCACAAATAATGCTTTTCATTTAATTTTTTATAGTTTATTGTATGCTTAACAAGTCCACCCGTGACTAATTCTAAGGAGCTTTTACATAGACATGCAGTGATCACATTGTGTTTGATGAATATAATTAATTTATTTATATGTTGATCTTTTGTGGGATTAGTTTTTTTATATATATTATTTAATTGCAAATAAAATGGGAAAAAATGGTTTTTGGCTGACTGATTTGTCACCAAAAATGCATTAAAGTATTCCCTTAATAAATGTTTATACAAATATAAATTAAATGTTTAATAAA
Organism: Poeciliopsis paucimaculata; assembly: GCA_903067055.1. NCBI lineage: Eukaryota > Metazoa > Chordata > Actinopteri > Cyprinodontiformes > Poeciliidae > Poeciliopsis > Poeciliopsis paucimaculata. The sequence continues at coordinate 13,799 of CAEGAD010033409.1, forward strand.
TCTCCAATTGTGTTGTTAAACAATGTTTTACCCATACAAAACAAAAATATATTGCAGATATGTTGCAGTATATTTATTCTGTCCTTACACAGGTGTGCCTGACCGTACTAGACAGATAGCAAACAAAAAGAAATAAACTCCACACGTTGAGTTGTCTGAACTTTAATCTCTTCTTTTTTGTAAAACTGAAAAATAAGCAGAAAAAGAACCATACATGAACAGTTTGCACGTCTCAAGTACAAACAATGAAAGACAGAACTTTAACACGTAGTGCCACAAAGGCTGGACACGTTTCACAAGTTAAAGATGACACAAAAACTTAAACAGCAGACAAATTTATGTCAAACAACATTTACGCACAATATCACTACTCACGAACAAAGATACTGAAGACTTGAACAAGTTGTCGTTCAGCCACGTTGCACGGCGAAAAATGCTGGACAGACTGAATTTTAATAAAACAAAACCTAACTCAAATACTACCACAGGGGGTGGTAAGATAACCGAAAATAGAATACTAAGACATATTTTAGTATTACAGTACACTCTTGTAATATACCACTCTTGATTCAAACATTTGTGGCAGTGTCGGATAAAAGTACTATTACATCACTAACAGGCCTAAGATATGTTTTGACAGTACCTTGTTTCACAATGTTAACCTCAACCTTTCTCACATTGTTGTCCCCACTGGGAATGGCCTTGACCACAATACCAATAGGCCACTCATTGCGTTTTACTTGATTATCTTTCAAGAGAACAACATCACCCTGTGTGACATTTCGGCTTTCTCCCTTCCACTTTTGCCTTGTCTGCAGTGTATGAAGATACTCTTGTCTCCATCTTTTCCAAAAGCAATCTGCAAGACCCTGAACTTGCCACCACTGGGCCCTGTAAAGGTCTTTGAGTTCAAAATCTCCTGGTGGTGTAGGAACAGCACCAGCTTTCTGCGTTAGAA
>CAEGAD010033412.1:0-12855 GCA_903067055.1 Poeciliopsis paucimaculata
ACAGAACATGTGATTTTTCTTTGAAGGAAGTTTGTTTTTGTCTGTTTGCCTGTTGAAAAATGGTTTCACTTGAAATTACTGACAGATCCATAAGAAAACATTGCTTTATTAATTTAATTATTAAATAATAGGCACTGTGTTAGGTCTTGGTTCAACAGGCTATGTGCAATCATTTCAATATATTTTAATAAACGTTGAACCAGTCCGGCCCTCGGCTTGTAGTAAATTTGGTTTTTTGGCCCTCGGTGTTTGACTTTGACATCCCTGCTGTACATGGTGTTCATTATGGGCAATCTGTGACGAGCACAGAAGTCCAACAATAGAACACCACTGGAGTTCAGATTGGGGGGGGCGTTCCTCCCGACTAAGCCCCTCCAGGTCTCACTGTCATTGCCCACGTGAGCATTGAAGTCCCCCAGCAGAACAAAGGAGTCCCCAGAAGTGGCACTCTGCAGTACCCCCTCTAAGGACTCCAAGAAGGGTGGGTAATCTGAACTGTCGTTCGGTCCCTACACCCACGTAGGTGACTCCTCCTTGGGCTGCCACCTTATCGTAGTGGAGAGGTTTGAGTGCCCCAATGATCCTAGGAGCTATGCTGTTGGGGGCTTTATGCCCCTGGTAGTGTCATTTCCTTGATTGTCCAAATCCTTGGCAATAAATACAACACAGAAAAATACACAGCTATAAGAAAATGTCAAGCTATAAAAAATAGGTACATGTCATGGAATCGTCCTCAAATAGAATTTTTTCTTTAGGTTTGTTGGCTCTAGTGGCCTTTATTTGAGATTGGTCAAATGGGAAAGTGGGGGAAGATGGGGGAAGACTTGCAGCAAAGGTCATCAGTCCAGGAATTGAACCTGCGACCGCCACATCGAGGACTAAGGCCTCATTATATGGGTTGTGCTCTCCCCTTGCGCCACCAGAGCACCCATAGAAATACTTTTTAAATCAAGTTTTCTTCACACTTGCAGCACCTGGCTACCAGTATATTGCAATACAATTGAGCTGCAACAATTCAGTGTGGAATTCAAAATTATAATAAACCTGAAATCATTCCAGCAAAAATGAAGATTGCATGTAATTTACTGCTTTATGGGGTTTACTGAAGATTGCCAAACTGACCATTCAGTTCTTATCTCCGTCTAGTATTTGCTCATAAAACTGATTCAATATTATTATAGAAACCTTTACAGAAAGCACAAGAGTGGATATACCTCTCTCTACTCTGCAGTCTGCTTCTTGTTTCCCCACAGCACCCTTGTGCATACTTTGCTCATCTCTCCTATGTCTTGTTCTGTTTGCCCACTTCATTTTCACAAAATTGAACTCCTCCAGCTCTCCACCCGTAGTGCTCAAACTCCTTTCACCACATGACAGCCCAGTCTGTCTACACACCTTTTCTGATTTCTCTGGCCCCATAGTCACTGGATCTCTCCCCAGCTGTGCTTCATTCCCTGTCAGCGATGAACTTCTCGCACCAGTTCACTGCCTTCATTTCTTGCCAAAAAGTTAAGTTGCTGACTTGTTCGTGCCTCAGCTTCTTGTTTCAGGTTCCCTCCATTTTGACCTTTTGCCTGTTAGATGGGATCTATATCCCAGAGGTCTCTTCCAGAGTGTGGATTTTAAGACTCCTAAGTTTGTTAACCCTGAGACGAGGGCACATCTTGGTTTCCCAATTACTGAGTGGAAACAAAGTTAGATTCAGAGTCCATTTCCACAGAAGCTGCTGATTTGAAACCAACCAGCCCATTTTATCCAGCAAACGAAGTTTCTCTCTTCTCCTCTCCTGCAGAGATGGATGCAGATGCCTGTCAAAGTGTCCAATTTTCCACAGTTATACAGTTAATATCAAAACCCAGAATAAATCCAGACAACACTGATCTATCCAAACAAGCCTATTACCAGGAAACTTTTTTTATTCAGCTAATAGTTTTTTTTTTTTAATGGGACCAAACTAAATGTTCTAGATCATTCTTATTCTCATCACCAGATCAGAAGAAATGTTGGGAACCAGTTGCAAAAAATTAGATTTTTGCTTTTGCTAAGAAAATACAGTTTATCTGAGAAAAAGCAATTGTCCTATGTTCTGTCAATGTAAGAAAAATTCTATTAGAATGTTAAATTCTAGCCGAGTTGGATTTTATTTGCATCTGTTTTTTCCCCACCAGGCAGCCTTTTCAGCACACATGCAACGTCTCTCTCCCTGTATTGCATAAAGAAACAGGTGATATTTGTATAAAAAGTACCGCCTAATATAGTGCAGTAGACTCCAGGGAGAAAGAAGGTAATGCCTGCAGTTTTTCTGCACTTCTGTAAACATTAATGGAAGCCCAACTGTGTGAATTACAACCAAAAACGTGTTACAGTTATAGGACCGATAAACATTCTCATCATTGTGTATGAGGTTTGAAGCTAAACAGACCTACAGGGACTCAAACTGGCCATGTAGAACTCTTTGAACCCCTTTGAATTTCTATTTTTAAAAGAATAAATATTAGCTAAAACATCAGGTTATCATCATCTTCACAAAACTTTTAGGATTAACACTAGCAATACTCCAATCAGAATTTTTGTTGCAGATTCCAATCACCCATGAGGGCCGATCACTACCGATCATTGCCGATCACTGATCACTGTCAGTCACTGATAATCTTTTGCTTTAGGTATAAATACTACTATGTGATCTGGCAAAATTAAGAAAAAGATCTGGTAATAAATTCACCTAATTTAGACATAAACATGCAAAATACTTGCAGGCACAACACAGCAGCTATTCAGTCAAAAGGACAACAAAAAAACCCCTGCAATTAGTAAAATAACTAACAGTAAGGATTTCAGTACCCTAAATTATACATGAGTCATAATGTATAGGCAACACTGCCTATATCAAAAGTGTCAAGAAAAAAGAAAAAATTCATTCAAAATCAAATGCAACATGCATCAAACCAAACAATCCTGGGGTGCTGTGGAGATGCAGGGGTTGAACACGGCCCACAAGGGGAGCCCTTGGTCCTTGACATGGCTGTCGTGGGTTTGATTCCCGGCCGAGTGACCTTTGCCACATGTCTTCCCCCTTTCCTGTTGGTTCATTGTCAGATGGAGGCCACTAGAGCCAATAAAACCTTAAAAAAAACAAAAAAAAAAACTACTGAGTAACTAAATGAAAACTTTCAGCTTAATAATGCTGGTTCTTATTAGCTGTTTCTGACTGAACTGAGTAATTCTGCAGAACACAGGGAGGAGGCAGAGGAGATCAATTCTTATTGTAATATTTTGTCCAGAGAGTCTCTCATGTAGGGAAATTTTTAATACATATGTAAAATCTTCTGTTTGTTTGTTTACACGCTGCAGCTTTAAGCATCCGTTCGGTGTGAGAGTTTACTGCTGGGTGAAGGTTGACTGGCACTAAGTCTGTAAAATATTACCACCAGTACTGCATAGTGGGAGTTCAACAGCGATAACAGAACCAGCGTATTATACTGCTAGCTCAAAGACTTTAATTATTTTTGTTATTTGTTCAGCTTTCTGACCGGGTGAGTGTTGATAGTTGTGCGCTGCTTTTCCTGCAGTCTGATTGTTCCGGATGTGTTTTTTCTTGCAGTGAAGGAAAGAGGAGATCAGCTGCATATGCAGGCTGTGAAGTGAGACACAGGTGACCAGTTTTTGTGATTGGCAAAACGAGATCGTGATCCGCGATCACCGATCACTGATCAAACACTTTTTCACGAAAATCAGCTGATTCTGATAGTTGGCCGATTCATCAGCACACATCTAATTAACACATTTGTATATGCAGTCATCTGCCCCTAAATAAAGTCCTCCTGTGCATGCAGAATTTTGGACAGAATTAATCTGATTGCCACATAGACAAGTAAAAATTGTTGCCTCTCCATTTTTAAATGTTCATAGGTAAAATGCTGCACCAAATTGCATTGGTCTATTAACATTAACTGCAGTTGATGGCTGTACTGTAACCTGACTGTTGCCTTTCTACACAGTTCTGCTCCATTCTCATCTCCCTTAAGCACTCTGTCTGGGATTTCAGTCTTTGAACTCAATTTCTCCAGTAGATTTTCTACTGGGCCAATCAGTGAACAGAAGGAGACATTAATGAATGATGACATCAATGTCTGCCCTGTTTGTAACTGCAGTCTGTAGTTTTAGCAAGGGCAGAGAAAGTGAAGGAAGCCATTCAGTCCGTGTTGGTCACAGTTTCAAATATTGAATTAATATTAACAGCCACCTAGTTCAGCTAAGCTCTTCTCTCTTCACATTGGGAGATGCATTTGTCAAGGCCAAATGTAAGCGATTGGATTAAATATAAAACTCCAGAGTTCACATCTCCTGGAATCAAATATTTCTCAACAGCTTAGGGTCCAAACACTCTATGTAGCAAAGCAAAGAACAATACTGATGTTGTATTGATGTAAACAAACCCCCAATATGTGGGTTTGTTTTCTTGTGTGTTTTTGTGTGTTTTTTACAACCATACAAGAAACCACATCTTTTTGAGAAGTGCATATAAATCTGCTTACTACTAGATTAGCACTTAAAGTCACATATATTAGTTTTTATTTTTATGACCAAATCTTTTTAATCCATGCTTGTCTGTTTGGAGATGACTTTTGATAAACTTTCCTGAGCTCTGTGTCCTCGGACACAAACTGGGACATAGACATAAAGGCCTCCATCTAGTCCTCACCTGCTTATTCGCCCCTCCCTGGGTAGGAGGTGTTTCCACTCTTTGGTAAGCTACCTCCTATTTAGATTTTAATTTACTTTACCTGAATCCACAGTTAATGAGTTTTCTGTTTTAGGTGCATGACTGTTTTGGTCCTGCAGCACTTTGGACGCTCTGCAGTCTTGTCTTGCCGATGTTTGTTTGGACTGCTCTCCTCTCAACTTAACATGTTGCTGCTTGGGCAGGCTGAGCAGGCAGGGCATGACTCCTCTGGCTCTGTTGAAAGGTATTTGAAATTGGACGACAATTTGTTCCATCGCTTGAAGTGTTTGTGTTTTTTCTTTTACAGTTTGTATTTGTTTATTATTGAAATTACTAATGCTTTTTTTGTTTTGAGTACTTAACATCTTTTAATGCAAAAACACGGTGGACCACCAGTGGACGGCCTTGGGGCCCCGAACACCGTACTTCGCAAGATTTCTGGGGGAAACCTTGTATATGTCCATCTGTCCGACCACGATGGACATTACGCAGCCGCGATGAGCCGCTATCAACCCGCGTCTTTTTAAAATGTCCACCCAATATTACACATTCCAGGTTAAACAATCCCCTGTTAAAGTGACGTTTAACAGGGGCATTAAAACAATGGGTCGGTGATATTCAGGGGGCACAAAGGGTTGTTTGATATCAGACAGAATGGGTCAGGAGAGGAACACCGCAGAACCAGACATCAGTCTCTTCATCCCTCAGTCATTTCCTGAGACCAAAAAATAACATAAATGGCAATACAAAGAACAAATTATACATATAAATTAATAGTAAATAAATAATAAATATTGTGAAGAGAACATTAAAAACGTTTGTTAGGATTGTGTAGAAAGAATGTTTATCTTTTTTAAAGACAGTGTTTTGTGGTCAATATTATTTCATAGAGGTGGTTTGCCAGTTTGGATCAGGCTACTTATCAAGCTGTAAGAATGATAGAAAACATGCTAACAAAATGCCTCAGGCCTGCAGCCCATAAGCGGTTCTAGACACAGGCAAACAGGTTTGGCTGTTTGCCTGTATTAAATGATGAAATATTGCCCTGTTGTCTAAAGACAAAACAGATATTTTAAGGGGGAAATTGAGATGAATAAAAAAATAAAACATTCAGACTAGGAATGTTAGAAAACAGAGTTTAGTCTTCTTTTAAACTCTGAAATGATGAACATTGGGATCAGTTTCCCAAAACCCTGGAACTCAACCAGCTGAAAGAATTTTTTCCTCAGATAAAAATTTTGCTTGAAGACAGAATTTTGTTTATGGCTGCATTCACACCGCAGCCTGAAGTGACCCAAATCCAATTTTTTTTTGTCAAGTTGGATTTTTTTGCCATGGCCGTTCACTTCCATGCAACCTGTATGTGTTCTCCAACGTGAATGGGCAAACTACCTGACAGTATCCCACATGTGCAGTAGAGGCATGTTTATACTACTGGTAACACATACACTTGCTATGCCGTATCATGCCAGAATTGCTGATATTGTGACTGTTTATAGAAGGGTAAGTAAGAATAGTCCTTAACTTCATAAGGATAGATGTTAAAATAATCTTGTTCCAGATTATTTTTCACTCTACAATGACATAATTGAGTTGACTCTTACTAACTAATTTTGGACTCTACACATCAGGCCCAAAACACACCACTTGCCTCCAACTTTTGATGCATGCTCCAATCAACTTGCTTCTCTCGCAAAAGTGAGTATGCGAAAATATTTACTGGAAATCCTGCAGATATAAACACAAGTCGATCCAGCAGTAAAAAGAAAGCAGTTCAGACAAGATCAAAATTTCATTCTATCATTGCTTATTGTACTTCTGGGTACCATGGGTCAGTATCTCTAACAGTGATCTTACTTCTTAGTTCCAATAGATTAGTAGCACCACAAGGGGGCACCCTTTTCCCTTTTCTTTTGTTGTAATGCTCATGCCATGTTGTTTTTGAGATGGCATGTATAGGCCAAGTGAAAGTATAGAATACTTCATCTGTGAGTGTGTACACACTGCCATCACATTGGCACCTTACTTTCTAATATTAATCTGAATGTTTTTGATAGGATGTGCTTTATTTAAGACGGTCTTGTTTTTTATTTCAAATTTTGAGCCATTTTTGCTTTTTGTCTTCTTTGCTTCAAAGGAGGTTTTCCTTGCCTTGTAGTTGGTTTTGCTTCTCATAGTCAACTAGATAACATTTTTTACCTGCTTTGTCTTGATCATTGTTGTTTAAGTGTATAAATGCTGTCTTTCAACTTTTGAAGCTGCAGTTTCATCAATCTTTTCATTTTTGCAAGCGCCTGCTTAAACATCTTCAACTCCACAACTCAAGGGAATAGAGGATGCTCAGAAAATTCACAAATAAAAAGCTGCCACAAGTAAATGTAATTGAAAAAAATTGCGTTTGAGGTATTTTTTTTAAACGGTCATATCAAAATGTTTTCTCATATGTATTTATTGTATTTTATAAGAATGTCATTAATAAATAAAATATTATGTAAGAGATCTTAAAAATCCTCTAATTTAATTTTGTAACCTTTGTGCTGTGCTTTGAATGTGTTTTGTAATGTTAATTACTAAGGATTTACTATAAAGCATTTGTACAAAAAAAAAAAAAAAACATATTTCCATGTCAATTAAAGCATTGACATTGTAGAAAACGGCAGATTTTAAAAAACAAATGTTAATGCAATCTAGTCTTCTTCTCACCATTTTTTCTTTCTACTATTTCCTGGAGGCAAGAAATTCATTTCGAACATCAACAAACTGCACGCATACACAAACACGAACTGTTGCACATACACATTGACCACATAAACAACTGGTGAGGAAGTTAAAAGCTTTTTATGACATCAAACAAAGTTATCAACCAAAGCAAAAAGAGAAAATGTAATCAAGTCCTGATGTGTGTGTCTATTTTTGCATGTCGAAATATTCCTGCAAGTTGGGAGCAAATAATAGAGTTCTGCATGCTGGTAGACAGTCTTGTCTACATGCAATTTAATTCACTGTTGAGAAGTCTTTGACAGGAAAAAAATGTTGATTCCTCAATGTTTTATGTGATTTAAAAAATTTAAATATGGTACATACAGAAGAATAAAATGTTCAGGATTATACGTGTTGGAGTTTTCGTCTTTCATTTTCTAAAAAAGTGTCATTGTAAGTTTTTTGTACAGACTAATTTTGGAGTATGAGGTACAGGCAGAGGTTGGCCCCAGGAAGTTTTGAAGGCTATTTCAAAACATTTGAACTCTATCATTAAACAAAAATAAATATGATTCACAATAAGGCAAAAAGGTAACACTTTATTTGCAGAGGTGTGGATGACACTGTCATACGCATGACATGCCACCTGTTCTAAATATGAAGGAGTCTTCATGAATGCTTATGACTGTTGTTATGAAGTGTCATTCAGTAAATCGAAATTTTTAATGTGAAGTTGACACTTTGTTGACTTTTAGTGCAAGTTTTAATGGAAGGTTGCATTAAAAGTGTCATTATTTGCTGAATGACACTTTCTGAAAACAGTTGTAAACACTTATAAAACGTCATTCGTATTCATGGCAGGTTTTATCATGTTTAAAAATATTTCCATGTCAATTAAAGCACTGATTATGTGCAGTATTTATTTGTTTGAAGATTATTTTGTAGTTCAGAACAAATTTGTGTATATATGCAAAAAGTTGGACAAATAATGACCTTGACCCTTGTTCTTATTGCTCTTTTTTGAAGTTTGATTAGTGACTGTTGTGCTGTTTTGTAATTAATTACCCAAAGCTCTCTGGAGTCACTTAAATCTGGTAAAACTAAAGAACAGTGCACAAAGTTAGGCTGTTTCTGTGTCTGTGAACAGAAAGATGTTTGGTACTGTAACTATGACACACCCACTTCATGAACTGTGAACTGTAATAGTAAAACCCCGACTCATAATGTTCACTTTTCCATAGATGGACAAACTTTCTTATTTAAAGGAAAAGACCAACAGCCACATAACGTTCAGATAAAAATAATGGTAATGCAATTTCTAAGTTTGATTTTCAAATAAAGTTCAGGTTAATAACTAGTTTTCATGAGTCATTTACCTGAACTTCTACTTTGATAATAAACTGGTTTTAGTAAAATGTTCTTCAAATGACTGGAAATGCATAGTTTTGAGTAGATTTTATTTTAATTTGTGGGGCAGCAGACCCCACTAGGACTGTGACACTCCAGAGCTGCATGTATCTCATTAATGTTAGCAGATGTTGGCAGATATGATGTAATCTTGAGATTCTGTTTGAAACTGAGTACATACACCTGTGGAAACAATTAAGGTTCTCTGATTTTACTCACTATAAGTATATGTTTGAGTAAAATTAACATTGTTCTTTTATTCTATGAATTACTGACATGTCTCTTAATTTTGTTTGTGAATGTATGTAAATAAGAAGTTAGATTTAGAAAACGCACAAACGAATATCTTCTTGTGGGTCTTAGCCCTGCTGGAGGCTAAGCACCCCTAAACGTCAAATCCTAGAATCGCCCCTGGTTAAGTCTATATACTCTGAGAGCTAGAATTATAAGACTGGGATATCATGGGAAAGAACACTCAGTAGCTGCTGGTAGGAGCCATTCAGGGGCCATTCAGACATTCAGGGGCTCCCAGAAATGGTTTAAATTGTAACACAGACCATGGATCTAAACATGTGCATTTTATTTAATGGATTCAGCTGAGAAAAAAAAAAGTATATTTAGGATTTAATTAGGACGTTTACTTTGTAAAAGTTGAAAGAATCATCCTGATAGTTTGATTGTTGTGTAGCTATAATATGGCTACACAACTATAGCTATAATATGGCTATAATATGGCTATTTGATTGTTGTGTAGCTATAATGTGGTGTAAATCTTTGTGTTTGTTCACAAATACATCACAGCAAATAATGAATAATCAGTGATTGATATTAAACTCGGCCAATAAACCTGGTTTCCCTCTCACAGACACACCTTATCGATATTTAAACATGTTAGTGATGCCAAAGTTCCTAGTAGGACAGGAAGTCTAAGGCCCCATATTACCTTGGGTTGGCCCTGCATGAAGAGCCGCTGTGATGAGCATCTCTGGAATCTACCTGGAATCTGCCTGGAATACCCCGGTGGCTCCCATGTCAGTCCGCCAATGCTTTGGGGACATTTGATTAATTTCATTGTGGCATGTTTGGCTTTATGCTGCGGTTCTAATTATTGCTCCAGTGTTTTCTTTGATGTTTATTTTGTGAACTCTTAATGCTCTGGCCCGAATCTTCCTTGAGGTTCTGCAGTAACTTCTATTTACAGCCGCTCACCTCCAGCCCAGATCCCGTCAGCAGCGGCTTTAACCCGCCTGTTAGAAAGCACCATGCACAGTCAGCAGGTGGTACCGGGGCTTAGAGGTGCATCATGACTCACTGTGACAGTCGATACTGTCTTGATCAGGATGTCTGATAGAAAGACAAACATTCTACTTCTGCCTATAGTGAACCAGGCCTTTAGCAGAATGATGAAAGTCAGAAATTTCTCTGCAGCCGAAGCATTTCTGTGTTTAGGAGTCTGGAAGGTTTTTTACGCTATTGCGAGGACAATTTCGAAAATATAAATAGATTTTTCTAACGTCAATATCAGACCTACGTTTATGTTCACAAACCAGTGTATAAAAAATATTCTTGTTAGAGGCTCACATCCTCCCCTTCCTCCTCCTCACCATGGACCCAGTGTATGAACAACATGGAGGAAGAGAAACTGAGAGTCTTTATTAGACTGGAGGCAGCCAGACTATTTTATTTTACTAAATTATTATATTTAGCTAAATATTATTGCTGAGAGGACAAGCAGGCCTCCTGGCACACAGATAAAAAAAATTCTTTGAAAAAAAAATTAAAGAGAGCACTACGGGTATAAAGGATAAAAGGGACAGGAGCTCAAACCGCTTCGTCCCCCCCCTCTGCTGCAGTGACTTAACGGGCTACCGTTGCATTGTGATGAATGTAGCATTGGTGCGTGCAAAACACTAGCGGGCTGCTGTGGCCTGCGGGCCAGTTCTAATAATAATTAAATATCATCCAGGGGGTTGTTTTTGAAGCTGCAACAAAGGCTAAGACCTGTGTATCAAAAAGCTTTATCTCAGCAAAAGAAGTGCAATTTTGAAAATACGTGAATTTTCAGAAATACATCAATTTTCCTGCATTATTGTCTGTAAAAAAGCAGAGTAATGCTCAGAATCATTAGTTATTAGTGTCAAAAAAAGCTTTATCTCAGTGAAAGAAGTGCAATTTGGACAATATGTGAATTTTCAGAAATACATCAATTTATCTGCCTTATTGTCTGTAAAAAAGCAGAGTAATGTTCAGAATCATTAGTTCTGGTTGTTTGAAACTGGAACAAAGTCAAAGGCTTCTGTTGTTTTTGAGTTCAGTATTAGTGTCAAAAAAAAAAGCTTTATCTCAGCAAAAGAAGTGCAATTTGGACAATATGTGAATTTTCAGAAATATATCAATTTTTCTGCCTTATTGTCTGTAAGAAAGCATAGAAATACTCAGAAGCATTAGTTCTGGTGGTTTGAAACTGGAACCAAGTGAAACAATTTTGGTCATTTTAAGGAGGATTTAACATGAGACAAATGGGAGGATTTAACATGAGACAAATGTGAGGATTTAATATGAGACAAATAGGAGGATTTAACATGAGACAAATGGAAGGATTTAATATTGGTCATATTGAATCATTTTACATTAAACAAATGGGAGGATATAACGTGGCTCTTATGTGAGGATTTAACATGAGACAAATGTGACGATTGAATAAGAAACAAATAACGTAACTATGCAACTCTGAATTTGTTAGAGCAGAATGATTTTCACCTAATGCATTGTGTTTTTGCGCTCCGTCTGCAGATGTATTAAAGATTATTCTTGCTCCCTAACTTTTGTCTAGATCTCAGTCTCTGAATTGTGCACTTCACAATTTTGGCACCCCAGATGGAACCTGTGCTGGTTCATCCGATTCGGTGGACCTCAGAAGAGGGCTGATCACCAAACCTTCAAACTGGTTTTCCTCCAAGCCTCTGCCCGGTCTGTCCGAGAGAAAGTGGACTTTTCTGACGCTCCACTGGGTTGGATCAGCCACGACAGGATAAAGACAGAGCTGAGAGGGGCAGCAAGACATCTTAAGGTTTGTAGATCTATTAATTTAGACTGAGTTGTAGGTCAGTCAATTTAGACCGAGTCCTGTAGGTCTACAAATTTAGACTGAGTTGTAGGTCTATTGATTTAGATTGATTATGTAGGTCTATCAAATTAGACTGAGAATTGGAATAAACGTTTTAAAAAAACGCTTTAAATTGTAGGAGGTTTGCAGAATTACAATTAGAAAATGGGAAATCCTGTGTTCAGTATTTGCCACAATGGCATAAATTTGGATTTTCTAAGCATGGGTTATTTGAACCCGAGTTTTTGATAGAAAATTACTGCTACAGAAACAACAACTGCTGAAACATTAAAAAAAAATAAATAAAAAAAAATAATAATAATAATAATAATAAAAAATAATAATAAATAAATAAATAAAAAATAAAATAAAATCTCACTCGACCATTTACAAATAATGCAAGCACACACAGATACACTCAGAGTCTGGAAACAGAAATAATTAAAAAAAAGAAACAAACAAACACAACAACACAAATTTCAGATGGTTCAGAAAGCTGAAGAAAAAAAACATGAGAAATCAGCTGAACACGATAAGAAAAATAAGAAAACTAATGACTGTCTTTCTCTCTTCCCAACATATGTCAACCTGCTGCGACGTGCTTGCTTCCAGCATCACCAACGAGGTCACCTGGCATCGCTAGACTCTATCCAGCCCTTCTACCTCACCAACCATTAGCCTCACCGAGGAAAATCCCTCTTTTGGACATTGATGACCATTATCCCTACGGCCCAAAGACCGAGGAAGAAACTATGCCACCCCAGGAAGGGCGAGGAGGACAAGGATGTTTTTACATCTTAAAACAACCGGAAATTCTACAAAACCTGCTTCGTCTGATCTTCAGTGTGCCATGTATGAACCGTAAGGTTGAAGAAGCCCAACTCACCCTGCTTCATCAGGCTGCCCTGAACATCCACAG
>CAEGAD010033419.1:0-66798 GCA_903067055.1 Poeciliopsis paucimaculata
TATGACGAAGCTTATGTAGCGCTTGGCTTCACTGTGACTACGGTGGGAGACGAGGAAAGACCGGTGTGCTTATTGTGTCTAAAAATGTTAGCAGCCGACAGCATGAAGCCAAATAAATTACGGCGTCACTTAAAGACATTAAACACACCTGTTAATAAAGCTATTCTTTGTTGTAAGTTGGTCCATATTTCTTTCTTTTTTTATTCTCTTATACGTTAATAAGGATACAGTGTTATGCAGAGGAGTACTTAAAACAATATTATAGACAAATTATACTATTTATAGTCGCACGGGGGGGGGCATGACAGAAAATAATTGAGAAGCACTGCGTTAGATGAAGCCTCTTTAAACGGGTTTCTCTGATGCTCAGGTTGAGAATGCTCTGGAAACTGGCACTCAACCAGCTATTGTTGAATTCATTTGCAAATCTACAGATGTTGCCCTCTTGTCTTTTTCATTTTCCTTTGTTCCTCGCGTATAACTTTCCCGTCCGGGTCAGTTTTTTTTTTCTTTTTCTGAGGAACAGTGCAATAATGGTTACCAAAGACTTTCCCCCTCATACTGAGAGACGACTACTCCATCCGGGGTAGTTTTGTCTTTGGGAAACGTAAAAGAACCATCAATGGCTGGGCTTTCACTGCTGTTCAAACCAGCTTGCCCCTCCGGGGTGCCGTTCAATTCAGGAACAACCGAAACCTTATCCCTAGCTAGGGGAGCTGGCTGCTAACGCAGCGGGAGCAAAATGTCCGAAAATGTATTGAACCGAGCAGATAATTGAGGCTTACATTCGTGCCTAAAACTGTAAGTAGAAGACACTAGACTTCTATATAATTGAATTGTTTCATTTATGGTTTTCCGTTTGTGCTGCGGTATAAGTTGACTTAAGCCAATTGTGCATTATTATTATTTTTAAACACAATCCCTCTGGTAAGCTAGCTGTAGCGTCGCACTTTGAGCTAACGGCAAATAAACGGCTGTTTACGTGCAGTACCTCTTGGGCCGCTAGGGGGCGCCCGCGGACCAGGAAAGACTGAGCTCCACATGCCTGCTGTGCAAAAGCGATTTTTTTCCCCCGGCTCGCAGCAGCAGGATGGCGCCTTTTAGGTCAACTTTTCCCTGAACGAAGTCTTTCAGTGAATGTGAATGTACACGGAGCTTTCAGGAGGATATGAGTTGTTTTCTAGGAAATGCTGCAAATGGAAAAAAATAAAAATAATAAAAAAAGAGAGACAGAGAGAGAGAAAAGGCATTTTATGCGACTCATGGTGTCCCTGATAAAAAGGTGATAAAATAAAGACGTGTCATATTTAAGATGAGTTAAATCAGTAAAAAAAAAAAAACACATATAAATAAAAGCTGGGATTCATTTGCAAATCAGTAAGACAACAGACATCAATGGAGGTAAATTGGCGGGATAAATGCCCATTAACTTTAATTTTCAGTCAATTTTCCCTTGTGTCGGAGTGAGAAGCCTGTTGTCGTTCAACCCCTGTCGTCTTCTTCCATCAGACAATGCGTCTGGCGCGCCGCGTCTCCTTGACATTTCGTGTCAAAGGGGTCACGCGGTTTGCCGAAATACAGTTTGAATTAAACCATAAGAGAGACTTTGAGGCATCTGGGATGCAGCTCACAGGAGCTGACAAGAGGGCAGACAACAAATTGGGCGAATCATTCCCGACGGATCAAATGGCACATTTTTAAGCCCGTGCAACAAACGGCGGGTCTGCTCTCGGATCTTAATGCGGGGTGATGATTATTGATGCCCCACTGCAGTTAAGAGCGAGGGCTTTAGTGCGGTTGTGCTTTCAGAGCCTTTCGAGTTACTCTTCAGGGAGCGCTGCTTAAGAAATGTTTACAGCCCAGCGGCTCTGCTGATGAAATATTTTGGCTTATTGATAAATCGCTTTGGTCCAGACTGAAATCTCCCAACAAGTATTTGACTTTTTGTGAAGAATGTTGCGATCTCCACTGGATTAAAACAAACAAACAAAACAAAAACAACCACTGCCTGGCTGAGATTGTGAATTTCTGAGCAACACCCCAACATGACTCCACTGAACCGCCATTGAACCGCCGCAGTTTGGGAATGAAAGATGAATTCTCTAATCGTAGTAAAAACTGGATGGGATACCAAAGGTGTCCAGAGGAAATATCTCCAGGAGGTGGTAGTTCATCTCAGTCATACTATAAAATAGTGAAGCAGACGTTAAAACTAACATCTGAATTCATCTTGGATCTTCTATAAGCCACAGGGGGTCAGAATTTTACATACACCCTCAAAGATGTACCTCTTCGCTGACATTAGGGCTGCAACTAATCTTTGCTTTAGTTACCGATTATTCTCATGATTAACTGGATAGAAACATTGGAACACTCTGCAGATTTTTGGGTATTTTTTATACATTATTAGAAATGCATTAGAAGATGCACCCTCCCTCCCCCAAATAATTTTGTTTTTTATAAAACATAAAAATAAAGGTTTTATTGCCTAAAATGAAATAGCGCAGCGTTTCTTTATGCTTCAACATCAGCATGTGAAAAGCTCAGGCCTTTCTGCTTGACTTAGCGTCAACAGAGTGTAGGGCTAATCTGTTTAGTCCTTCGATTAATAATTTATAGCAAAAGGAGATTTTTTTTATGTACATAATTTGAATTTGAACTGGGTGAAGCTAAAGCTACGCCACACGAGAAGATTTAAAGACAAGCTGTACATATGTGTTGTAAAGTTTTGTTTTAATTGCTGCTCTGGACATGTCGATCTTTCACCAAACGGCCTCCTTATTGAGCCTGTACTCTCCACTCAACAACTGATCGATTGCTGAATGAGTAGACGATTGTTTCAATAATCGATTCATCGCGATTAATCGCTTAAGCTCCAACCGATATTTCGCCAAAACGAAACCGCACGCATTATTGTGGGGCTTATTTAAACTGAGTCGGTTGACGAAAAGTTTTAAGGTCGGACAAGAAAACGGTAACGTCAAAGCAAGGTGTTAGACCTTCACTGTTGGGACCAACAGTGATGAAGGAGGAGGAATTCCTCAGACTTCAAGTCAAATTAATGATTACATGATTGAAATGTTGAAAAAAAAAAACAACAGATCGACGATCCAAAACATTTATCAAAGCTGGTTTTAGATTGGGTTGCTACCAGAAAACATTTCTTAATATTTTCTGTTAAGAATAAACATTTATCCAGCCAGAAGCTTATTGGCTGCTACTTGCCTAATTTTTCTACTACTTATGAAGGAGGTTTTCTCCAAGTATTGGTGGTGATATATGTTTACCTTCCAGCCTGAATGTATATTACGTTAACCAAGTGTGGATTCAATAAAATAATGCAATAAATGTACCAAAAATGAATATGGCGTTCCTGTTGTTTCTGGCGGGAACTGAACACGCTCGCTCGGTAGTTCTCATTCCCGCTGTTGGACATTCGTTTTTTCGACCCTGACTCCTTCATCTTTGGCTAACATAACGACTACTTGACTCTCATTTGGCAAACTTGGCACATCAAATGAGTCATGTTCGGCTCTTTCTTCCCCAGAAGACTGTAGAATTGTAAAAGAGGCCTAATGTTTGCCTCCAGCAGCAGAGGCAGAGAGCGGCTGTTGAGGTGAATCACTCTCCACGGTTCGCTTTTTTTTTCTTTTTCCGTCTGAGATGGCGGACAAAGAAATGATCAAAGTTGTCTGTCAGTCATTCTCGGCTCTGTCGTGCCACTACACAAAACAACGGCTTCTTTGAACATGACGTTCTTTCACAACAGCGGAGAAGAAGCAAAAGCCTGGGAAAAGACAAAGTAACAGGTGGCGAAGTGAAGTGCTTTATTCCTTTGTGAAATTGAAAATATATATAAACGTTTTTCTTTTCTTTTATTTAAAAGCAAAAAACAAAAAACAGTTTACAAATAAAACGTGTTCATCCCCTAAGAGAACCACGTTTCTAGCCGGTTTGGACCGATTTTTCTCTGTTCTTTGTGCTACTTGTCAGAGCAGATGGAGATCATGGGAACGGCAACCACAACGTCCAAGAATTCTGAACTTGGACTAGACCAGGAGACCTCAAATCGAGTCCTTTAACTCCAGAAGTGTAGCTGCTTCAACACATCTGGGTCAGATAAATTAGTTCTTTTGGTCAGTTTTCAAGTTTCATATTCTTGGAATGCACTAAAAACTATTGCATCTTTGAACTGTCTTAGGAAATCAGTTAAGCACTCGATAACCAAAACTCATGTTTTGAATAATTTTTAACTGTTTTTTTTCTTGTGGTTATGACTTGCCTGCATTTTTAATAAGCATGTTTACTGTAAGCCACACTACTTTCAGCTGTACATTGAACTCTGTCATAAATCATAGGTCATGCATGCCGTTCTAAATGTTAATTGTAATTTTTTAAAAAAGCTTCTTAAGGACGACGATAAAAATTAGCCTGTCTGGCTAAATCTGGCATACTTACGTGATGTACTCATGTTGATTAACTTTATGAAAAGTAAATCTAAATTTAGCCATTTGATTCAGGTCAATATGGCTGAAAAACATATCAAAGCAGAAGGATTTTATATCAGTCAATATTATTATTGATTAGTTTCATGTGTTTTACGATGGTGACATTACATTCATCCAGTTTTCACTCCACCACGTTTTGAGCAAACTGCTCAACTGGTTGTTGTTAGGTGACCAGAGAGTGAGTTAGTTGATCCAGCCAACCTTGCTTAGTTCTTCATTTTAAGACATCATTTTAAGCTTTAACATAAACAAACATCACTTTTCTTTTTTTTTTCTTTTTTTTTTACTTTAGCGTTGGGAAGTGTAACGTTAATTTTAGCCGCACTCTTCCGGGTTCGTCTTATAAGATAAATATGCTTCCACCACAGCTCATCGCTGTTGTCATGAGGGGCGGCCGCATTGAAATGCGAAGTCGGCCTTTCACGTTGTAACTGGGGGTAGGTGCATTCCAGGTGATGTCTCCAACAGGGAAGTTGGAATTTCCCACTTTTGACGACAAAAAGAAACGCGCCACAAGACCTTCTCGTCTACTTAAACTCCTCCACTCGGGGCAGGAAATCATCCCACAGTGGTCGCGACGTGACAAAAACAGGGAAGCGTTTAATATCTGAGGTTGTGTCTGGATCGAAAGCGTCTTCACCGGGTCTGAGAGCTCCTCTGGAAAAGTTCAGGCAAAAGTGGGTGCCTCGGGCCGCGAGAAGGCCGTCGGCGTTTGCTCAAAACTGTGGCCGCGTTTTTAGTCTCGGCAAGAAACTTTTTACAAATGCGTTTCCTCCTACCGTTAGTTGGATGGATTCAGAAGTTGCTGCCGGAGCAGAATTTGAATGAGTGAGATAAGGAGAAAGAAAAAGAAAAAATACAGCACAATGGCCCTCATGGCTGTAGATAACAAATGTATCTCCTATTCCCTCCCCCCTTTCTTCTTATTTTTAGACATTCTGCAAAGGGAAAAAAGGAAAAGAGGACCGTCATAAAGAATGGTTCCCACTGGAGATATGAAACCCAATTTATTCATGCTTCTTTAGCTCGGCGGAGACTGACAACAGAGTGATGCGGCACATCTGTTAATCTTTCTAAATGAGCAACTTGTCAGATCTTTGCTACGGCCCCCTGCACTAAATAATTTACTGCACTTCAGTTTTTACTCTGTTTTTCGTCAACTGCGAGGAGCCCAAATTATTGCTACTGTGTCATGCCTCCCTTCGTACGGCGCGCCACGCTCATTAAAGCGCCGCCTTTTGGGAAAAAGACAAACAAAAACACCAGGAAAGAAAACTTTTCATTTCACAATTGAAGCCATCAGTCATGTTTGTGACATAAAAGGGAATCATTTGTATGTGATAGCTGCTTCAGAGTGACAGGATTTCCTATTAGGGGCTCGGCGAGCTTCAGAGCAAATTATTCATCAGGATCAGAGGAGTGTTTTTTTTCTTTTATTGTTTGTTGCAGATTTTACCTCCAAAAAATAAAGAAATCGTTAGTTATTTCTACATCATGTTACAAAAATAAAGACAATAAACTATCTCAATTTCTAACACTGAAATAATAAATGTAGAATTTTTTAGTGGCCGTCACGGCATTAAAAAAGACTATAATGAAAAAAATGTTATGGGCGAGTGCTGGAGCATGTGTCCATGAAATAGTCCAATAAAAATATTAAATTGTGCTCATTTGTTCAGATTTTGTAAATTATTGATATATTTGTTTAGTAGTTTTTTTTTTATAATTATGAAAGAATTAGCAAAATCTTGTCATCTTGAATCATAATTAAATGTTTCAAGGGAATAATTTAAATATTTCCCGCAACTCTACATCACTTTAATTTCCATGAACCAGTCAGTCTGCAATTAACAGAGAATATAATGAAAGGATAAATTGTTTTAGCTCCGACTGAGTTAAAAAAAAAAAGTTTATATTTTCTCAGGAGTAGCACTTATTAAAAGGCAAATAAATCAATATGAAACTAATAATATCTGAATCTTTATGAAAATCAAGTCTGCTATGAATCGGTTACATTCCTAAATATCAATTAGCACGCAAAATAACCTACTTGTTAGTGCAAGATTAATAATCATAAGAAAAAGCAATCAAATTACATTATTTAAAGCTGGTTAACCTAAAAGTTTCCAGAAATCATTTCTTCTGTAGACGTGGCCTGAGATGCCAGTAAATGTGGAAATGGTAATTTTACTTTGTTTTTCTCAACCGCATTTTTCGGACCAATCTAGTCAAATTAAAGGACGGATAACTTTATTACTTTAGTTAGTTTTAGCGTTTTAGCTAGTTTTCATTTTTACATCAATTTTTTTGCACACTGCATGGAGCTTTTTCCTGTAGGTCAACATGCTAGTGCTACCATACATGCTAGCATTGGTATTTTAGCTAGCGGTACCTCTTTTTTGTTGTTGCTAATTTCAGCTTTTTTCACAGTGCATGAGGGTATTTTACTGTAGGTCAACATGCCAGCAATAGCCTATATGCTAACTGACATTAATATGTCAGTTAGTTTTAGTTTCTTAGCTCAGTTTTAGCTTTTACATCTGTTTTTTTTTTACTCTGCAGGAAGTCTGATCCTGCTAGATACTAGCATTGGTATTTTAGCTAGCGTTACCTTTTTAGCTAATTTTAGCCTTTACTTTGTTTTTTTTTTTCACACTGCATGGGGTATTCACCTACAGTGAATACCCCATTGCTAGCATATAGGCTAGTAATAGCCTAAATGCTAGCTCACATTAGACAGTCAGCTAGTTTTAGCTTCTTGGCTCATTTAACTGCTGTGGCCTTACAGTTTAGCATTGAAAGCACTGCTTCTAATAGTCTTTGACTGAAAGTTTTCACTCGTTTCCAACATTTCTATAGATATTTTGTTGACTTTTGCTTTTTCTTCTGCTACTTCTGCCCGTTTCTTTCATTTTTGCATGTCTTCTGCAGTTGACTTCAAACCTTTCTTCAATGCTCACCCAAAAATCCAGCTTACAGCGTTCACACTGCGTTTTCCAAGACCATTTTTAGAAGAAGGGTCAAAATGTAAATTTTTCAGTTGCCTCCATAAGGAACAACTCGTGACAAAAGAAGCCTGACAAAACGAGACCTTTCTCACCAGTCCTTGCTTGTTTGTCGTGAGATTCTTTCATTCTTTCGAAGCTCTTGCGGTTTTCATTTTCTTGATATAATAATTTTAATATTCCATCGAGTGTGCCTTTGCTGGTCTGCTGAGCAGGAAGAAGACGTATCCATCAGCGGAGCTGCGTCTGACATCTATCATCAAAGGTCTGCCTGGCAAACACACACGCACGCACGCACGCACGCACGCACACTCCCAAACACTCGCATCTGCATCTGCTTGGTATGCCAACTGGGTGAACATTCACATCATCCTACCTACACTGTTGTTTTTGATTAGCATATAATGCATCAATTACTTCACTTTCACTAAACAAAAGCCACCACAAGTTTTTGTTGCCAAGGTAACAGTGGAGAGCGCTGGCAGCTGGAGTAAATAGGCTTGGCAGGAAAAGTTGCGTTCTGACGGCAGGAGCCAAATGTGGGGCAACAGCCATTGTCCGTCAGATCCGATCCCAACGTGTGGACGGTGACGGCGAAGTGAGCGGCTCGGCTCTGCAAAAAGAGCAAATAAAACGCAAACGCTGCCGCTCAGCAAGTGGAGACAGCCTCTCGACGGGAGCGAGAAGTACGAAATTGTGACACACAATCACACAAGCAGTCGACTTAGGTATCATCTTGACATTTGCGCAATTTAAAATGTCAGAGAGTTTATTACAGTACACCAGACCCACTTCAACAAGTTCAGTAAAGGATATGAGTCGCAGGCTGTTTATTCCCCACAGCTTTCCTCACATAAGGACAAGCTGTTTATAATTACTCCCCGGAAATGTTTCCCATATATTTCAAAATGTCAGACGCAGTCTTACAGGATCTAATTATGATGATATTTGTGTGGAGAAAAGAAGAAAAGGGATGTGAAGTTATGGGCACGTTTGAATAAACTTGCTTCAGGATTCAGGCCCAACGAGTTATTGTGATCGGACCTTCTGGTCCGGCTCATTCTGATGGTATTCACACCCATAAATTAAGCTTTTATGACTATGATCCAGCTTATTATTCATCTAGGTTTCCATATCCAGATTATATTAGCAATCTTAAGAGTTTTATTTACATTTTTAACTTTATTTTTTCACATTCAGTTTTGAATTGGGCTGCAACATATTTAGATATGTTCGGCACGCCAACAATCTTACTTTGTTTGCAGTTGTTATAAAATGCTACATATTTGTTTTTTGGCTGTGCTAAAATAATCTTTTTTTTTTTCAAATATTTGACATCTGTACATGTGCTTTGGAAGAGTATTCTTTCTGTTGCGAATCGATTCGAAACATCAATACTGAGACGGTATCGGATCCATACTAGCATGGTAGTAAAATCGATACGAAATCTTCAGATTTGCTCTTGAAGTTTTACTTTTTGTATTGCATATTGCAGTCTCTCGACTCTACCTCAGGGTAAAAGGCGACATCTTGGTTCCGTAACGTTACTTTTTCTTTTAGTACTTATTTTCCCAGTATCAGGGTCATGCTGAGAAAATAATGATGATTAAAAAAATACGAGGATCAAGTCATAGGAAAACAAAATACATAACATTACGACTTTATTCATGACTTTATACATGAATAAATTAGTGGATTAGTATGGCCCTAATATTCTGTTGTATTGACTTCAGTGGAAAAATGCAGAAAAATTATATTAGAAAGCCTCAATTCACCTTAAATTTGATTTAGCAATTATACAACTTCAAAGGCATTTCTAGGCAAACAGTTCATGCGGTAATAATGTACTTAAGAAGAAACTTTTGGACAATATTAAATGGATAAAGCCAAACCTTGACGTTTTTGGTGGAGTGGAAGAGATTGTCTGGTTCTTGGAGGATGGTTAAAAAAGTTTAACAGATTGATGAAGTGACCTGCTCATGCTGTGAGGTGTGTTTAATTCTTTACGTTTGCACAGAGGAGCGGTTGAATGTAGCGTATCGTTAGCTTACACACTTGATTATTGTCAACTCTTTATATTTCCCTCATTCCTCCAGGAAACATATGGAGCCTGCCTGATAAGTAAAGGGAGTCCCAGTGTTAGCTGCATTTATCTGAAACTGAGTAATAACATTTTCACTCCTGCTTCACGGTTTTTTTTCATTTTGTTCAATCAGATTTCCTGTGTATTTTTAAAGACCATTTATTTCTTTTATCATTTCCCCTTCTGTGAATCTTCTGTTTGTTTATGCGACGAACTAAGTGGTCAAGGACAAGAGAGCACCAGAGAAAGCCTGGAAAAGGGATTTTATTTCTAAAAAGTGCAACAGTACAAATACTGTAAGTACGAGACGAAGCTCGAACTCATAATGGACTCGGACAAAACACAAAGCCGACACGGAAAGTTGCTTTCGTGACTCAACACCTACAAAACGGTCACCTTGTCTCCCAAAGTTACTGCGAATGACTCACAGCGGACCAAACCTGAGCTGGCCTGGGCCGTCAGCATGCGCTGGTCGCCCGGGGGAGGCGGGTCATTTCCCCGAGGTTATCAGCAAATCGTGACTACAGGATTACAGCTCTCTTCATCGCTCCTTGTCAAATCTCTGGATAAATATAAATCTTCATGCCATTTTAAAATGACTGCTGTTGTAGTACTCCTACATGCTATCATGATCACAGGAAGGAAGCCTCTGGGCTAAACTCTCTTGGGAATCTTGAGCGTGTGCTCTGCTGTTTTCTGTAACCGTTTTGTATTTTTGTTCCTTCTTCATTAAAGCCTGTGTACAACCAAAAATACAGAAAAAGAGACAAATGAAACATATTGAAAAGAGGTACTTACCAGTGAGATCAGGCCTTTAAACCATTGTGTATCCATTCATATTATTTACAGGTAGGTATTTTTTGTTAGTATAGAGATGGAAAAAAAATGCTCAAATCCTTCAGAAAGCAGAATTTGACTGCACAGTTTTTGACCTTCTGTAAAATTTGTGAAGGAAGTTTGTTGAAATGTGTTAAAACATTTAATTTGTTTCTTGAATGGGTTGTCCGGGCATAATTCAGAGGATTAATGGCATACATTTGGTCCATTAAACAATTCACATTCTAAGGAGCAGAGACTTTGGTTCCATTCTGCTGTTTGTGCTTTCGGGTTAAGACGCATTAATATCGTAAAAATGTAATAAATCCGGCTGCACAGTGGCGCAGTTGGTAGCACCGTTGCCTTGCAGCAAGAAGGTCCTGGGTTCGATTCCCGCCCGCGGTCTTTCTACACGGAGTTTGCATGTTCTCCCTGTGCATGCGTGGGTTCTCTCTGGGTACTCCGGCTTCCTCCCACAGCCCAAAAACATGACTGTCAGGTTAATTGGTCTTTCCAAATTCTCCCTATGTGTGTGTGTGCATGGTTGTTTGGCAACCTGTCCAGGGTGTACCCCGCATCTTGCCCGGAACGTTAGCTGGAGATCGACACCAGCAACTCCCGACCCCATTAGGGACAAGGGTGAAAAGAAAATGGATGGATGGATGTCATAAATCCACAGTTTTCTAACTTTTCCATTTCAAGTTGTTTTCACTAGTCAGGATAGAATAGATACAGATATTTTCCACAGTTGAGAAAAACTGGGCGGGGGTAAAACTGTGAAAGACAGTGAGCTCAAGACTGCTAAAAGTGATGTGAGACGGTGTTACATACAGAACACGGCCGTCAACGCGTAACACATCGGGCATGGAAGGCTGAAATATCGATCGCAAAGCCTTCAGCTTGAATCTGAGTACACAAGGAGCGGACTGAGAAGGAGGAGGTCAGGAGAAATGTTGTCTGAGAGCAGCAGTTTGAAGACCTGATAGAAGACCGGCCACCATCCCAGGGATTTAAAAGTACTCCGTTGTGAGTCTGGTCTACCTACAATTGACACTAGTGGCGAGTGACAGAAGTGGTGAACATAAAACCTAAAAACTGGTCAGCATTTAGATAGAAGCAGTCTCTGCTCTGGTTCTGACCAGCTCTCCTTCTCCCACCAGTTTCACCAGTGTCTAGTATAGAGACCTTCTGGGTCAGTAAAAGTTCTCATTCTGTTATTTTCTGTGCAGCCACTAGAGGGCCACACCATGTGTTGGTACCACACACCCATTTGACAAATTCCCATGAGACAGGTATTTTTTGTTTTTTTTGCCAAGTAAATAATCAGTTGTCTATTCTCAACAAAAGACAGTTCCAGATACACATACCAATCCATGAATGGAAATGCATTTGTGCTTTAAGTAAGACAGGGCTCCACAGGCTCTTCTTGTGTCAGAGAAGTATATCATCAAATGACTTTTCTGCTTTAAATACAATTTGAAAGTGCACAAGTAAAAGTTTTTGATGCACTTTTTTTTGGTCTGTATAATTTTCTGCACTACGTTTTTATGGTCTTACTGTTAATATGCAACTTTTTTAAATACAGTTACATTTAGCTGTGAAGTCAGAATTCACTTAGGGCCAGTCGAGCTGTAATTTGTCTCTTCTCCAGGTCTGTGACTCTGCCATGATGCACCAGGTTGAGCGAACCAGAGCCCAAAGTTCATTCTTGCCTTCAGGAATGTTGTGCAATGTTCTTCCCACAAACAGTCCTACATTTTCGTCAGCTGCAGGTCTGCTCAGCAAAAACAAGAGAAAGGACAACTCCTGCAGTGATTTATGAATAAAAGCAGAGAATCACTCAGCCTAATCGATAGATATGGCATGACATATGAACTTCAAGTCTCCTGCTGTTTTATTGGACGCCTCAGCTGTCTCACTCTGGCTGTGCACACCTCCCTCTTCATCATCAATCTTGAACCTGATGTCTCTTTCGATGCCCCTCTTCACCAGAGACGCATGAGTCATCTGAATTAAAGATGGACTCTGGACTCGCCATCGCTCACCGCCTTTGCCACATGCAGAGATTCTCTAAACGCTTCTCTTGCTAACAAGTATGTGGGCAAACAACACTTGAAATAGCACGAGTTTGCAATTTTACAAGACAATGCTGGGTGTTTTTTGTTTTTTCTCAATTATTTGGTGGATCAGTAGAAGAAGTTACAAGCGGCGCTGCCTTCCAAAGCTTGTTTAAAACAAATAGATGGGCTTTTATTGATGACATCTTTGCTTGGAGGTAACCTTGCAAAGTGTTGTATAGCCACGAAATGGGTACTAACACGTGTAAATTTTATATGCAATTACATTGCAAACAAGTAACAAGTTGAGTGAGAACTTTGTAAAGCCTTTAGGGACAGTTTGACTTCTTTTGAAAGTATTTTATTTTATTTTATTTTTTGTGTAAATCGATTAGATGAAGACAGTATACCTGTAGTTGACAGTAGTGTTATTAAAGGCTTTAAGCTTCAACCTCTAATGTTCAGCAAAGTAACACTTCTTTAGTTTAGAAAAGAAAAAAGAAAAAACCCAAATCACCTTGAGGAAGGCCTCAAGTTGAAACGTTGTTTATTAGTACTTCAGGTCTTTCCCTCACCGGCTCTTTGACCCGCTCCGTGTACCTTGGGTCACTGTGAGGTTATGCCAAAAACCATTTGGATCTCTTGGTCAGGAAAACAGAAATAAACTAATAATCCTGGGCTAATTAAGACTGTTGTGCATCCAGTCTTGGCTATATCAATTTTGAAAGCAGCTACTGATCTAACAGCTGGTATGCCTAAACCAGTAGTTTAAGCATACCAGCGATTGGCTCCAATCCAGCCAATCCTTGGCTGATTGGACCTTTTTAAATTTTTTTAAGAAAAATGGTTTATCAAAAAAAATGGTTGACATACAACATCTGTAATATCTTGGAGGAGTATAAAAGTTCTGGACTGACTAGCAAATAGCAATTGTCCAATGGTAGAACTTCTCTCTTCTCTGCAAACAAGCTTAGATAAAGCGTAATTTCACTGCCGGTGACGAGTGACAAACCGTCCATTTATAGATTTCCTGTGGTTTCCAGTTCAACAGGCATTTTGTTCACTCTCTCAACTCTTGAACAAATTGTTGTCTGTGGACTTTAGAAAACACAGTGGACTGACTGGAGAATCTTTACATTGGACTTCAAGCAACATGACTTCTGAGCTTTTCCAAAGGAAATTTAAACTTTACTTTCATCTGCAGACTTTGGACCACTGAACAGTTTTCAAAGTTCTCTTTCTCCTTAGGCCAGGAAAGCTGAATCTCATGCTGCCACTGGTTTAGGAGCGACTTCCCATAACGTCACTTTCTTTTGCCAAAAAAAAGTGACGTCCCCTTTGCCGGGGATTATAAATCTCTTTATAATTGTACACCATTTTGTGGGTTGTTATGTAAAATCCCAATGAAATACAGTGATGTTTGGGTTTGTTACATGACAAAATGTAAAAGAAAATATACATATATATTAAATCTGAGTATTTTTGCATTAATTTTATTCAGAAAAACCTTTCTTAAAGAATATTTATTTGGTTAAAAACAAGCCTGGAATGAAATCCCATGTTAACAGTATCGGTACAGGATGACAACACAGTGTTTTTCTTTGTAATCCTAGAAAATATTCAGTTGGCCGTACTGCTGTCCTTCCTGGAAGCAGGTGCTCTTTTGTTTTCTGACCCTGGACAGGTGGTTGGACAGCTGTCGGCGTTCTTGTGCAATCCAAGAGCAACCAGCGCCTCAGAGTCACAAGAAAAGTTCTGCTCATAAAAAAAACAAAAAAACATTTGTGAAATCTCACCGCTCGTTGAATTCAGTAATTAATTCAAAATGATTGCGACTTCTTGAGGATCGATTGTGGCTCCGTTGTGTTCTTCCCACATTACTGGCCTACTGCACTTTTCCTTCTTGCTGGCAGGTCATGGAGGTCACCCCAACTCCCACTGTAGTGTAGATACTCTCACAAACACTTTCAGCCTGCAGCCCACCTGTTCTGTTTTGTTTTTCTTTATTTGGGATTGGTGTAAATTTTCAGCAGTTGGAATTTTACACCTTAATATTCTGGAAAAACTTCAAAAATACCTTCAGTTCTAGTTGTTTTATGAGTAGTCTTTTACTTACAAGGACCTGATGTTGGGAAAATGGTACAGACAATGATAACTGTAATAAGGATATGGCTGCTAGCCAGCTAGCGTGCTTGGCTCAGGATTCCTCCAAAGGGACCATGCAACACCTGACTCCTCGAGAGTGTGCATATTTTTAGATGAATGCGAGGAGAAATAACTCAGTTCGACGGCATTATACTTGTGCAAATTAGCAAATGATACTGAAAAGATATAAATGAGCTTTGGGGCGCAGGAACTGCACAATGCCGTGACCGTATCTTGCACTGAACTGCCGCAGACACAAGGCTATTGGAGTCCTGTTGGGATTTCACAGCACGCAACACTGGGAAAAAAGATACATTTGATTTATGTGTTTGTGCAGCGGCTCCATGGTGGCACAGTTGGGAGCATGGTTGTGTAAAAGTAGAGTTTGCATGTTTTTCCTGTGCAGGCGTGGGTTTTCTCCAGGTACTCCTGCTTATTTTCGCAGACCGTAAACATGCAGGTTGTGCTAACCGCTAATGATATACTTAGCTGCATGTGTTGCAGTTGTCCGTCTTGAGATTCTGTGCTGAACTGTGACGGACTGGTGAGCTGCCTACAGAGCGCCCTGCCTGTACACAGTGATTCCTTGATTCCTGCAACCCTCGAAAGACTCAAAATAGGTGGATGGAAACACTTCCTTGCAAAAGTTCAAGCACTTGAAAACTGATGAAAACAGATGAACCACCATCTGTGGCTCAGATCTTTTGGGCCTCCTTGCTCATATGGAGGTAGAAATAATGGCCCATTTTTCCTTGTAAATTTGCTTAAGCCTCGTCTGATTGTTTGGAGAGTGTCACCGTTTCTCAAGTACTGCCTCAAATTCTCAGTTGACTTTAGGTTTGGAGTTTGACTAAGCCATTCTATAACACAAATATACTATGATCTAAACTACTGAATTGTATCTCTGGCAGTGTGTATAGGCTTGCTGTCCTGCTGGAGGATGACTCTCTTTCTCAGCCTCTATCAGATTTACTTCCAGCGTCGCCCCGGCTTTGCTCTGTCCATCTTCCCTGTCACCATGTTTCAAAGTGGGGATGGTGTGCTCACAGAGATTTGCGGTGTTGGTTACAGGCAACACATAAAGTTCCGGTTTGAAGCAGAGCACCGCTTCTCCACACATCTCCTTTGTCCCCCCACAGGCTTCAGGCAAACTTTAAAGTTCCTTTAAAGATAGTTTTCTGCTTCGTGTAACTTTTTAAAATGTATGTATTTTTTTAAAGACCAGAGTTTTGGAGCGCACACTTAACGTGTAGTCCTGCCGACAGATTATCTCACCTGAGCTGAGGATCTCTGCCGCTCCTGCAGTATCACTGGTCGCATTTACGATTTCCGCTCTCTGTGCATCCCTCGGTGTCTTTTCTTTTTTTTTTTCTCTGTTTTTTTTTTTTCTCAACCAACAATCTCAAACGACTATTCTCTTGGGCCTTTGGAGAACAGCTGTATTTATACTGAGATTAAATTACACACAGATGGACTTTATTTAGCAATTAGGTCGTTCATGTGAATGATGTCTGATTTCCCTTTGGGAATAACAAATGCTACTGAATCGAATTGAATTAAACTGAGCAGTGACGTCTAAAGATAATCGGATGAGTTTTATTTAGGGTTGTCATGTCTACTTGTAAAAAAAAAAAAAAGTTAAAGTCTATCTAGAGCTTATGTAGCATCAGAGCGCCGCACTCTGCAAAACAAAAAGATGTCTCCTGTTGGAGATGAGCTATGAAGCGGTTTTTTTTACAGGCAGTCTGTGATCTATCTTCGAGTTTCTGATTACCTGTGAGCTGACGCAGAACGTCGCCCGTTGTTTTTCGATCTCCACGTCGAACGGCGAAGACGTTGCTCCGGTCGAGTCATTTCTCATCGCTGCTAGCTTTTTATGGCACAGTCAGTAAAAGGGGCCTAATGAAAAGATGTGCTGAACAGCACTGCTATCAAATGCTTCCTGCACAGCAATCCCCGCTCCGTCCCGAGCCCCACGGAGCCGTCGCAGTGAGCAATTGAGATGCAGTGAACAACCGGCAGTGCTTCAGGGCATGTTTCCACATTCATCAAGTTTTCAGCTTCTTGTTACATTTTTTGGGGGAACCGTAACAACTGCCTAGGATTATGAAGTTAAAAGGGGCGGTGTTATGTAAAATCAACTTGATCATGTGATCATATTATTCCCACATCAAAAACATACCTGGAGTGTTGCTTTGAAGCTTTCATGTATGTTTGAGAAATCCTTTAATGTCCCACGGCAAAACCATTCTGGGTGCAGAAATGGACGTTTTGACAAAACTCCGCCTCCAGAGCTGCAGTTTTCAAGCTTCTGAGCTTCCATGTAACGTAGCACCCCTCCTCCGCGGCGGCCCTAATTGACTCCTTCAGACTAGCCAGCAGCAATTAGCAAAAACCTAGTGGAACTGCGCATCTTCTTAGTAGCTGCACTCCAATTAAAAATATGTGCAAAACTTTGTCAATATTCCGCTAATGTCGAAAAATAAAAAAACACTATTTGATGATTCAAGATGTTCTGGTTAAACAAGAAACTGAATTAAATCCAATAAGTTTGTTAATAAATTAGTTATTAAAAACACAAGCTGTGCTGTCATCTTCTTCGTCTTCGTCAGTATTAACATCAGGCTGTTGGTCCCATGACTTTTGTGATGCACAAAAAAATGCTTCCATTTCTGTTTTGAGAAATACGCTCGTTTTCATACAGCTGGAAAACCATCTCAGCCTACCACAAAAACAATGGAACAATGGTCAATGGAAAGGCAACAAGTGAAAAACGGTAAAGATGTTAAACACTTGAATGTGGCGACGACGTTCTGAAGTCGTAGTCGGAAACGGCAAGAGCTTCTTAAAGAGACAGACGCTCAATTTGGAGGCATTAAATGGAGAAGTCAAATTTCTTTTAAGTCATATTTGATATATATGCCATTTTTATAACAACTGAAGGTATCACAGTTATTTGATTGTGCTGTAAAAGGATACCATGTCTGGAAAATACATTATACTGTCCCTCTAACACTTAGTCCCTCTATTTGCTTAAACAAATAGAAGGATTGAAATATTTCTCACATTTTTTTAATGCATATTAAATAATAGTTTAAAGCAATCCAGCACCATCAGCTGTAACTCATTTATTCTATTATTTGTTTTAATTTTTACTATAGAAACTATAGAAATCAGATGACTGGCTTGAGATAAGCTTGAGTCTACAATTCCTGTTTTCCAGCAGATCAATGGAAAGCAATCCAAGGCTGTCTGAAGCTCACCACTTCATATAGAGTATAAATAAAATTAAATGCAAACAGTCTGAACACTGTGACGTGAACAAACCACTGAGAAGCTGCACTTTTTAATGCTGACGAATGACAAATTACATCCAAGTTGCTGTGAAAACCAGCATGCCTGCTTCCAGTTGCTTCTGTTTTAGTTTTTTTTTAAAAACACTTTAGCAAATAAATAATATTAAAAAAACAAGACGAAGACAAAAAAATAAATAAATAAAAAAAGAAGCAGTTTGCAAATCAAGATCATGATTTCATTTATTGGGGGGAGCGGGTGGACTGATTGCTATGAGAAAAGGCAATCAATCCCCTGCTTAAATCAATTAAAAGTAATGAACCCAATTTTTAGAAAGCTGAATTAAATTTTTAATTTATGTCACCC
The DNA here is from genome assembly GCA_903067055.1 of Poeciliopsis paucimaculata. Taxonomy (NCBI): domain Eukaryota; kingdom Metazoa; phylum Chordata; class Actinopteri; order Cyprinodontiformes; family Poeciliidae; genus Poeciliopsis; species Poeciliopsis paucimaculata. Next base: position 18,275 of record CAEGAD010033419.1, read on the forward strand.
TGAAACATCCTCCCCCCAAAAAACCATCAAATATTTTATTAACATCTATTTTACAAAAAAAAAAAGTTGTTCAAAGCAACGCAAATGATGCAACTAGTTATGTTTCACTTCTTCCTCATTTATAACCATTTTGGTTTTGATAACTTGCTTCCCTTAATGAATAAAACCAGTATTTTAATACTGCATGTCATTATTTGCTTAGATTATTGTTGATAATGTCGTAGATAATTTGAAACAAGAAAATCGGAAAGAACAGATGAGATTCATGGGTATGAATCAGTGAGATTCATTCTAGTCCTCAAGTTAAATAAAACCTTCATGACAGACGTACACATAGAAAGTGCTGCATTAAAAATGTATCTGATGCATTCAGAGGCAGCTGGAAGCAAATTGGTGACTGCAAAAAAAACAACAACAAAAAAACAAATAGATGAAAAAATAACTTATCACCAGCAGGGGGTGCTGAAGCATTGCTTAATTTTCTCACTGATTTGGATCGAAGGCTTTTGGTTTTCAGATAGATTCAGGCGTGGCTTCAAATCTGAAAGTCTGTGGATCCACATAAACTGACTTCGACCTCCACTTTACCTCCAGTCTGAGTGAAATGTAAACAAAAAAAAAACAAAAAAAAGAGAGCGACAGAGAGAGAGAGAGAGAGCTGGATGCCGAACTCCAAAATAATCACCAATCAAATGTAGCTTTCGGTTCGATTCCTGTGCGGCTCACTGCAGAAAATAAAGAAGCAAACTAATTAGTGAGCACCATTAGTGTCTAAAAGCTTTGAGACATCGGTACTGATGTATAACATGCTCAAGTGAGACATTTCTTCTTTATAATTGGTGGGAGCCTGCCACCGTGCGCATTGCAGGCTTGGTGAGTTCACATAGTGGCAGATAACTGCTAATGAGCAAGAAAGCATGAAGCATTTAGAGTCAGAAGACAACAAAAAGTCCGATCTAAGTGAAATTCAAATGGCTCTGCGAGAGATTTGAAAAAAAAAAAGAAAAAAAGAGTAAATTACACAGAAGTACAGAGCAACAAGTAACAATCTTAAGAAACAGCAACTTTCTTATATGTGCAATATGGCCGAGACACTTCAGCTGGCTCCTCCGTCATACAATCTGACTGTTGTCTTAACATGCTGCGCAACAGAAGAGCTGCATCTTAGTAAATTAGACTTTTATGGAAAACTCGCAATTTCAATAATTCAAATAAAAACTGGCATTCATATTTCAAGTGTTCCGTTTCTGTCCATTTGGTTGTCATAGCTAACAGGTGTAATACAAAATCAATATTCACTCATAAACGTAGACTAGTAAATGCCATTAAAAATAGTATTTGGTGTGTCCATGTTGAGGGCTGCACAATCATAGGGGAAAAAACCTCCACAACTGACATGGTAATAGAAAGTTCAGTGGAAGGAAAAAATGTTGAAAACAGCAACACGGATCAATGGAAACCTGAGGGGATTTTGAAGTAAATGTATGAGTTTGAGCGTGGACTGTTTCAACAGCCACCACACACACATGCATCTGCAGGATGGTAGGCTGCAGCTGTCGCATCGCTTGTGTTGAACCAGAGAAAGGACTGAGAAGAAGCTGGTGCATGGAAACACCTTAATTTTGAGTTTCCTTTTTTCGACATAGCTGAAAAAAACTGGACAAGTATGCAGGATTAGAAGTGAATGCAAGATTCACTGAGGAAGTTTTAGTCGGGTTTTGTGTGGATAATGCATCATTGCTTGCATCATTATTCCCCACCTACTACAGAACGAAATCTCCGCGGAGAAACCTTTTGTACTAACAAGACAGACGCACGGCTGCAGAGCGTCTGAAAGTGTCTAAAATAGCAGCGATACCACGGTGCAGTTTCCCCTGAATGCGGGGCGAGGGGAAGTGGAGGTACACTTTTAATCTCTCAGGCCCGGCGTACACAGCGCCGCGTTGTGAGTTGGGAGACAACAGTTCTTGTAACCCTATTGTGACTGGCAAACACGGGGACATCGCTGTTACCCGCTGGCAGTGCTGCAGATGATGAATGATGCTGCGCTGAACTAGTTTAAGAGGAGCATCACACAATTGTTCATTTGAAAAGGCGCTGCTTCACACGGTGGCCTGGGGAACGGCATGGAAAGTAATATCCATCAACAGCCAGCCAAGCAGCGGCGCCATCAGCAAACACAATTTAGAGCTCAGAAACATTATTGTTTTTCCCTCCGTCCTCAGTTCGTCTCACTTCTGCGGTGAACTGCCCGAGTGACGCCCGCTTTGATGAATATGATGTTCCGGTCGCAGTAATGGGAACCTGGTCATTATTGGGAGGAATCGAGTTTGGACGATGAGATGCTTCGTGAAAACAGGCGAGTTCTTCTTCCGTCACGTCGGCGCAAACCATAAAGATTATTCTGCTTTGTTATCCTAATGACAGTTGTCAAACTTTTACGCCCTTGCACACACACATGCTGCATACAAATGGGATGCTGAAAGCAAGATACGACTGCAGATTACAATAAAAGCCAAAAAAAAAAAAAAAGCAATATATAACGATTGGCGTGTAATGAGACACGAAATCAGGAAATTACTTTTGGATTGTGCTTCCCTGGTGCAGGAGCTTTTAAGACAATTTTGACCCGACATCTCAAATATATACTTTTAATATTGATTGAAAAATACCCATTACTGTTTCTTGTGAAACAGTCTGTGGCCCTTGAACATTTTCTTATGTCAAAGTTGGTAACTTCAATGTATTTCAGGGGAACTTATTTGGCAAACCAACAAAATATAGAGCATAATTATGAAGTACAAAGAGAACGATGTAAGATTTTCAGTATCTAATGAGTAAAGAGGCTAGCTGTGGGAACAACGAACACAGCAGAATGGAAAGTTGTGGAGATGTTTAAAGCAGCATTAGGTTACAGGGTTTGAAAATCTCAAATATGTCAAACGGAAAAACATACCAGACCAGGTTGTCTCCTAAACATGACAAACTGGCAAGAAGACTTTTCAGATTACAATATTTAAAGACATAGCTATGAGCCATTTGTTGACAAAGGTGCAAGTGTGTTTGCGAGTTTCTTAAAAAATGACCTATTTCTGGAGTTAGATGTGACAGCTGTGATAACTTAAAGGTGACATTAACGATGGTTCTCAGTCTGAGTGTATGTTTTTTTCTTAAGAACTGATAAAGATGTTAAATATTTCATACATATTGGGATAATAGGACTTCTCTTTCCTATTTTACACATATATCCTCATCTAATGGGCTCTTCAGATGACACTTATCTCCATATCTTCAGTGAAAATTTGCATCTCCATGCTGGGCTTAATGACGGCGAGCTCACGTCGGGTTCTCTCTGTGTCTCATCCACTTCACCGGGAATCGTGATGCGACGCACTTTCAGCGGATGTTTTGTGCTCGGAAAAAGACAGAAACAGGATTTTCCCCCTCCAAAGGCGATCTCACGCTTATGAATCAAAGGATTGTTTGTGTCGACTACAAAACCTTGTAAAACAAAAAAAAAAGGAAAGGAGAAAACGGCTCAAAAAGAGCGATGAGAGCAATAAATTCCAGCCTGAGGCTTATTGTATAGAAAAACACCATGGATGCTGTCACAACTTTAACTAGGCAATATGTGACTGGTGTATGAACTATGTACACCATATTGCAAAATGTCTTGATAGATCTGTAAAATTTAATGACGTCCCATGGAGCACTATTTCAGGAGAGCATTCATGAGGTCAGGCACTGATGTTGGACAAGAAGGCGAGCATGATGGTTTCATTCCAAAGCTATCCTGTGAAGCTAAGCTGAGGACTTTGCACTTTGCCGTTTTGCCCACTGTTTCCTCTGGAGCTGTCGTGCTCATTTTCTCCTTCTACTCCACACTATTTTCTTATTATTTTTATTTTATTAAGCAGTTATGAGGCATGGCGACATAACCTGAAAGCCTCAAGTTACTCAACTGGTTGTTGCTAGGTAACCAAAGAGCGAGTGAGTTAGTTGATGCCACCGACCTAGCTTAGCTGGTTGTGGGAGGTTGAGAAGCTGAAGCATTCCCTCTGCCTATATCGCCCAGAATGCCGTGCGGTCCTGAATTGTAGTTCAGTGGAATTTCATTTGATCTGCCATATTTTCTATTGATATTGATCATGTGTCTGCAGCGATATACATTGCTACTGATTTTACCAAAATGACACCATGCCATTCCTCCCTCCTGCGAGGGACATAAAGCCATTTACAATTTAGGTGAATTGTGAAATTAAAAACCAGTTTCTATTTTCAGGTTTTATAACTTGAACTTGCAAAGAGAGAGAGACTATTTTATAGAATGATTAAGTTCAATATTTCCATGTTTATGGGAAATAAAATGAAACTAGATCACCCTTTTTAAATAAAAAAAAGCGCATACTTTGCAGCTCAGACACGTTCCACTGCAAAAAAAAATTGCTTAAAAAGCAAACATCTTCCAGCCTATTTCCTTACACGTTCATCATTTGAAAAGTTTTAACATTTAATTTTGAGTTAGGAGGAGGCGAAGGGGCCACGTGTTGCTCCACGAAGTGAACGTAATCATTTAGACAGGCGCCTCAACACCGTTCACAACACAGAGCCCTCAAAGCTGAAACAAATTTTCATACCATTACAGTCGTCTTTCCTTTTTAGGCTAATCCCTAAACCTTTTCATTGGGACTCTACGTCCCAAATGCCGATTTCGCACGGCTTCAGATCTTCCATTCGCGCCTCAAGCGAAACAACTCCATTCGGCAGCTTTCAGAAGATAACATCAACAGGTCTCTGCACGCAGATGAAGGGCCTCGTACTCTGATAACCGGCGCTCAGAGAGGCAAAGTGCTTTCTGGGGTTTGTTCATTATCTGTCTACATTACTCATAGCAGCAGTTAAAGTGAGGCTACATGCAAACATAATTAAGTGGGTCTTAATTAATGCTTCCCCTCCCATTCTGTCTCTCTCTCTCTCTCTCTCTGCCTGAAACACACCGAAATGTTTCCTTCACTTGTTTTTTTATTTTTATGAACGACCGATTTGCCTAATGACGCTGTGATCATGTAAATACTCCGTTCTGTAAAAGGAAACAAATCAGATTAAAGTACAGTCGCTGCGCTCAGAGACGAAAGCCCGCACTAGCCAGCCCTCTAATGAACATACTATTAATGGATTTTCTCTTAATAACTTATTTGCCCTGAAGGAAAAAAAAAGGTATAATAACCTAATACGTAGGTGTGTGATGATTCCTACCATTAGCTCGTGATGATTAGGTTTCAGAGCTTAACGGAAATAATCATTTTTACTGCACATTAATCAGATGAAGACGAGCAGGTTGAGGGGGGGAAAGAAAAGACCAAAATCTGCTAGTTGAAAAATGCACACCTATTTGTTTTTTTGTTTTTGCTCAATTGTTACTGGCAAAATGGGCCCCCTCCCGTCAGCCCCCGGCCCCAAGGTGGAGTTTTACATGTTATTCTGTTTCAGTATTTATCCTAAGCAGAGATCATCCCACACGGGAGAAGTGAGCGTCCGTTCCGCCGCCTTTTCTTTTGGCTCTAATCGAGCAGCTTAAACTGCAAAACGTCTCACATTGGACTGTCGTCACACGTGCCGCATGTTTCACATGCAACTCCACGACACGCTGTGTTTCCGCGAGCGATTTTCACGTTAAGCATTTTGCAAAAAAATCCTCTTCCACCGAGTTTTCTGTTGTCACACGTGAAACACATTTCACATTATGCAGTATAACCTCCACATGTAAACCAGGTTTTGTCACTGCTGTGACTTTTGCTGCACTTGTAGTCATACATGTTGCCCATGTCGACGCACAGCGTCGTTTTCACATGTGAAACACATTTTGCAAGTTACATCTTTTGCTTGGATTTATTTATTTATTTTTGTCATGTGTAAAATTATTTCCCAAATGTTACTAGGCTAAATCATTTCCAAGTGGAGCATTTTTCATATTTTACCGCATGATTTCCACATGTGAAACACGTTCCACCATGTCGAGACTTTGGTGCTTTTCATTTACACGCCAACACATGAAGTCTTATCCACATATGTACTACACTGTTCACATTTCATACCTTTTCTGAAATTGCTTTGAACCGGGTCATTTTTGTCCCCAGCTTATGCACAACACACTCGCTTTCATTACAAACAAACAAACGCAACAGATTTCCTGTGAATTTTATGGGCTGAAGTGGTTCTAAAAATGTACAAAAATGTTGCGGTCCAGTTTCTATTAATTTCCCACAGGCAAATTAAATGGCAGCCGACAGAAAAAAAAACAACGGACAGTCACACAAAAACTCCAGCAGTTCTTCCCTCAGTACGAAACAATTACAAATTCCAGGAGTGATAATCAATCATAAGCGCACACTGCAATTCTCAGACGCTGTTGATGCACGATAAGCTTGAATTATTGCATGTAGAGCATTAATGTGGATACTGCTTCAAGGTGACGGGAACATCAAGTGCGAATCAGTTCAAAAACCCGAGAGGCGGTTCAGTCTGCATAGTGCAGTCCAGGTGATTTAAGCTGGTTAGCATTGAAAAAAATCCTACATACGAATGTTAGACATCCCACAACGGAACAGAGGGAGATCAAACTGGCGATAAATTTAGCCTCAGTTTTTACTCGCTTAGAGTATTTAATCTAGAGCTAGGTCTTGCTACGTTAATGAGCCTCATCAGCCTGTTTTTACCAGACACAGTAAGAAAACCAAACCAATCTACACAACAGTAACAGAGAACAAACTCAATACAGCAGTGATTAAATGGGCCATCAATAAAGTACGAACTTTAAAGGAACTCTGCTTTCGTTAAAAGAAGAGGAGCCGCTGGACCTGTTTGCACGCCGCATTCAGCGTTCGACTCAAAGTTCAGCTCAGTGTCAATTACAGTTCCTGAGTATTTACACGCTTTTTGACTTCTGCGTCCTGAAAAACTGGATATATATATATCTATCTATCTATCTATCTATCTATCTATCTATCTATCTATCTATCTATCTATCTATCTATCTATCTATCTATCTATCATCTAGATAGATAGATAGATAGATAGATAGATAGATAGATAGATAGATAGATAGAAAAAGTGCTGCTAGAATGAGATTTTTGAAAGTCAACAAGGATGTCTGTCGCTTTTTTTGATCAAATTAATTGTCAGAAAAAAACATCCTTGCACCTGGTCATGAAGTCGTCCACTGCAGCACCCAGCTCAGTTTCACTGTCGTTTATTAGCACAACGGCAAGCTTTCAAAATGTCCCTGTTCTTCTTGAGTGTCGCTGAAAGACTCTGTGTGAAGAATGAGCAGCGGTGAAGAAAAGGACGCAGCCCCAGAGGGGAGCCTGTGGACGGGGAGGACATGGATGACAGCACACCGTTAATTCCCACGCATTGTGACCGATCTGACAGGACGTCTAACAGCCAAGAACTGGATTCACATGAAACTGTGACTAAAGTTTCTCTGCAAGAAGATGTGGCTGGATGGTTTGAGGAGCACAACGAAAATCAGAAACAAAGTGGATGGATGAAAGGAGCAATTTTGCGCTTCATTCATAAGCATATAATTTTTTATTTTATATTAACGTTAGTTTTAAACTTAATGCTTTATGTCAGGGGTGTGAAACTCTTCTTCATTTTGGGCTGTCTGAAAAATCTGAATGTTCCTAAAGGGCCGGTTCTGCCAGAATGTATTGGTAAAACCCATTAAACTGTTAAAATATCAATAGCTGTTATTGGATTTTGTTTTGTAATCAAAATCACAGATTTTGTGGAATTTTTATGATATTTGCGCTAATGTATGATGTTAAATGTGACTTTTTAATGTTAACTCGACATCAGGTGATGCTGAGGCAGCAGTCACTAAAGCCCAATGTTTTTGAACAACTCTGAGAAAAAAATTGCAATAAAATCAGAAGACGTGGGGATTTGATGGTTTTGTGTGTGAAAAAATGGAGGTAATTTGGAGTCTAGAGGGCCACTTAATAAGCTATGGCGGGCCAGATTTGGCCCCCTGGGCCTCGAGTTTGACACATGTGCTATATGCGTTTCCCAAACTTAGACATATCGTCACCTTCCTAAAATAATGGCCGAAGTCATTTATTGCCCAAACTAACTTTTGTTTTGCCAAAATCACAATCTTTTTTTTTTGGCTAAAATATGATTCATGCAAAGAAAATAAATAAACAAATAAATCTTTTGGCAAAAAACGACTTAGACCATTATTATATTAGGAAGGTGACGATTTGATAAGCAGGTATTCCCACGTACTTTATGTAAAGTTCTACCTATGTTTTTTTTGAAGGTGCCAAAATGACAGTTTTAATTGTGCGAGCCAGGAGCGGACGTTTTCTGTATATATTTTCCCTCCATATTCCTGTCGGTATATGTTTGAGTGTGTAAACAACGGTGAGTGTGGCTTGGTGAATTTGACTCGGTGAAAAAAAAAAAAATAGTCTGAAAGAAGTTGAACTCATTTACCGTCTGCCATGTCTTAACATAAGCATCACAGGTTCTAAATGCACTTTACCTGCTTTTCACATTGGTGCAATTTCGTTAACGTGTTTAAAAGGAAATGTTGAGCAATGTGAGACGTAATGGTTGGAGTTAAAGACGGCTAATGTCTGTGTCAGACTTTCTGTGACTCTGAACGTCTTCTACAAGGGAAATTACTTTTACTGTGAATCTCAGAAGCTGCCAAAGCACAAATCTTACATATTAGTGGCAAGATGACACTAATATTTTTCACCCATTCATGGACGGTTTTTTCTATCTGACACATTAGGACTGATAAGATTGATGTCTGCTCTCGTTTCTTTTCCAGACTCATTTGAAAAACGATCGCTTCAGAATCCAGTAGCAAACTGCTTGCTTCACTTCACTGAGGCAGTATTTTGTAAAGTCGACCTTTGTGAGCTTTACATCATGTTGTCATATTATTCCCTGGACTGTTGCCTTGATTTGTTTATGCAGGTTTGGGAAATCCTTAAATCGTCCATGGCAACCTTTCAGCTGTGAAAAACTCCTTAAAGGCGGCGTTTCCGAGCTCCGGCCTCACAGAGCCTCCCTCCGCCCACTCGGCTCCTTCAGACTAGCCAGCAGCAATTAGCAAACACCTGGTGGAACTGCTGAGTTCATTATAGGAGCTACTTCTCCATGAAACGCTGGTAAAAACATTGTTAAAGGGTTAACAGAGGAGCAGCGTTGTGACGACTTCCAGAAGGCAGAGTCTTCAATTTCTTCGGTTTCAATTTCAAGCCGTCAAATCAGGATGTACAATTTCTTTTAAGCCATATTTGATGTATGTAGCACTTTTATAACAACTTGAAGGGAAAGTAGATGATTGTGCTGGAAAATGGAAAACATATTAACACTGCCCCTTTAAACAACACACATGTTGAGATGCTCTTTGACCAGTGTTTGTCAGAGCTTGAATCCTCTGCGACGCTCTCGCTCTTCTGGGCTTTAGCCGCACCAAAACGAAGGCCTTTGTGCAGCCTAAGAGCGCGACGCGACGAGGGGTTACAGACGGAGCACCAAAGACGTTAGATAAAGTGAAATAAGCGGGGAAGGAGCGGGGTTGCGCGTACTGTAATCCTTGTCGTCTTGGTAGGAAAGTTCTGTTTGAACAGCGAATGACGAGGCAGGGCGTGAAAACCTCCAGGATGGATTGTGAACATTAAAGTGCCCCCCCCGCCCCCAACCACTCTCACATCACATCCCCAACCATCAGGGGGGAATTCATTTACTCACACAGAGACGGGGAGCCAGCGAGAGCACAGAGGAGAACTGACGGAAAGTGGAAAGCGAAGGCTGTCTGGAGGCTTGTAGGAATTGAAAGCAGCTGAGCGCTTTGAGGGTTCGCCTTAAAGACAACAAACCAGAGGCCGGGACGCTGCAGCGAATTCACCGCCACTTGTATGAGTCAGATTCCGTCTCTTGCTTCATTCGGTTCGCATGTATACAGAAAATGAAGTACAACTCATCAACACTTCAAACTTTGAAGTGTTTTCTTTTTGTTTTGTAAATAGATATTTCAATACACATAAGGGAAATGGTTGAAGGGAAAACACCCGTGTTCCCTTGAAGCTCTGATCCAGACAGTTTTATCTTCAAAAGTATTATTTGTTTCAAGGGGGAAAAAGGAACGTGAACAATTAGCTGAATTATGAATATTAAAACGTGTGTACATTTTTGTTTCTTTGCATGCCAAAGACAGACTGGTACATCTGTCTCTTCCTTCAAGATTTCATCAAAACTATTAAAAAGTATGTGCATCCTTCCTGTTTTCTTTTGCTCTTTTTGTCACACTTACATGTTTCACGTTGGATTGACTTCAATATTAGATGAAGATACTCTAACTGGAGTAAATGCTAAGAGCAGTTTCAACTTATTTCAGTTATTAATTGAAGAAAGCTATTTAAAGGAACCTGATCCTGCTTAAACCTAATAACTGGTTGTGCTGCCCTGAGCAGCAACAACTACGACCAAACATTTGCGATCACTACAAATGAGTCTTCTACATCACAGTGGAGGATTTGTTTTTTTTCCTCACTCGAACTGCATTTGTTGGTGTGACGCACAACCCAGGTTACAAACTGATGGCAGAGAGATATCCTGCAGGATTTTCTGGCAGAGAGCAAAACTCGTAGTTTAGTTACGGTAAGTGGAGCAGGTCCTGAAACTGTCCCATGACCACTAGGCCCAGCGATTGGTAAGATGCTCCTTTTCTGTGAGGTTGCTAGCTCACAAGACAGTACAAGATGTACCGTCTTGTTACGCTACATGTAACAAGACGGGTAACCTTTTAAAAGGTTCTGCTTTTAAATTGTCAACCCACAAAGTCACTTACCAAAACTCCTTAGTGCCATCTACTGGTACTTTTGGTTAGATTCAGATTGGCTGTTGTGTGATTTTCGTCCCATCAGTAACATGAACGCTCCCACATTAGCGCTCATAGCGGTAGCCATGAGCACTAACCCATCAAATCAGCAGAATGAATAGATTATTACATTCGGAGGCTGAAATGATGTGTCACATTAGCTCATTCAGAAAATGCACAAGTGCCACCAGAAGAAAAAAAGATTTTTATCCACAGCATCATGCTCTCTCCACCATGCATGAGAACTGGTGCACTCTCACCTTGAACCCTTCAAACATTCTTCTTGATGTCCAAATAGCTCAATCTTTGTGTCCTCTGACCAAACAAATTTTTGGCCAATTTCAGTTGAGTTTTACCTGAATTTGAAGGTGTACGTTTTAAAACAAGGTCATTTTCTGGGTCGCCACAATCCAAGTCCTTGTACAAGTTATGCTTCCTTCATGGTTCGCAGCGACGGTGGCATTTGGTGGACCTGCTGTGTGACCCAAATGACACTTGGGTAATGACTAGAGCAAACTATTGTGCAAAATTTACTTTTTGCTCATTTTTGTACTTTGGTTTGTGTCTCTACTGCCAAAGACAGTCTGGTAAAAAAACATACAAACAACAACAATCTGGGAAAGATTTTGTGCAAAAGCTGTAATAGGCATGTTTTGTATAGCCCACCGACATACCCTAACGTGTTTCAAACAAAGCATAATAATAATAATAATTTTTTTTTAAATTAGAAAAAAAAAAAATCCAGTGATGATGCAGGGAAAATCACAGGGTTGGTAGCAGGTACTGGAACAGATTGAGGAACAGAGTGGCTCCAGAAGAATCTGGCATGGAGAAACACAAACCGACTGGCTCTGGTAAAGAGAGCCAAACCAAGGAGCTGGGGAAAATTGACTAATGACACGGAGCAAGGCAAGAAGACACCGTGGGAATATCTGGGGGGAAGAAAAAGCATTAAATAACCAAACTCATAAACATAAACAGAAGTAAACTGGAAAAAGATTGCAATTGCTAATAGGGCGTGTGTGTCATTTCAGGTTGAAACTCTGGAACGACAAAACATTTGATTTAGGATTGTCTTAAAAATGTGCGATGGTCACTTTAAGTGATTGTTCAACTAGCACAGCGACTCAAAGCACATCTAAACTGGTTTTGGAAAGAACAAAAAGAACAAAGCAGGCAACCTCAGTTGAGCCGACCTCAGTCCAGCTCAACCTCCAGGGTTGTGGTTCTGGATCAGTCCACCGATCCAACATGAACCTTGGGATTTCTTTTGCTGGAAGGTTCAAACGGGGTCAAATTTAGGCCAGGACCTCAAAAAGAAAAAGAATCAAGTCCTTCTCTACAAGACAGGTTGTGTGTTTACATAGCCTGTTACTTTAACACAACAGTAACACTGTGCATTAGATCAAATCTACAATAATGTCATCAATGTCGACATCTTCTTCTTGGAACTCGCTGCAGTTGCTGTTTTACAAATCACGTAAAACAAAGAGTTCAAAGTCATCAAGAACAGCCCAGAGGTCGCCTGATATTCGTGCACGTCCCACCATCAGCGCATGTTTACAAAATCACACATGGCCAACAGCGTGAGACCCCCCCTCCCCCCGCTTTGACTCTGAGCCGTCGTCTCTTTTAGCCCGAACGCTGGACGGTCAAATAAATTGCTATGGCAACCATAAAATTACCTTTAATTCAAATTTTCCTCAGCTGTGTAAAAAAAAAACAACCAACAACTTACATCCCTTCTCACACAAGCACTTCTCAGTGATTGAGCTAAATTCCACATTTTCTTCGTCTTACATCCTCCGCTCGGTGAAATAGGTAACCTCTTAATCTCTTTTCCTTTTCCTTCCCTCACCATGATGTTTTCTGTGAACTACTCTCTCCTGACTCACGGTAACCTACATCCCTCCCACACACTCGTTAACAGTTAGGCACGCTGCGTTTATGCTGCAGGAAATGGTTGCCCCTGAGAGAGGAACTCCACTAAGAGACCAAGCAGGGATTCGCTTCTTCGGCTGCTTCGCTCGAACGAAGAGGCGACAAAAGAACGTGAACACGGGTCTCGTTTGAAAACGGCGCTGACAGCGGCTTCATCTTTCTGCCAATCTTAATCTAAAGCTCTTCAGGTTTACAAAGGAAGGGAGAGTGTAAAGGATTTTACTCACCGGCAGAAAACCTCCACGGCTACACAAACATCTGATATTCGGTTCCAGCGAAAGGTTACAATTAACAGTGAAAGCCCTCTGACATTTGAATTCCCCCGGCTGTATTGATTACTTGTTAGCTGAAGTCAACAGTACTGATGGAAGCTTTATTACTCCACTTAATGAGTGATGTTTTATTAATGCCTATGTAACAAGATTACCTTTATCTCAATGAAAGCCATCAGTCTTTGCCCCCCGCTGAGCAGCGATGTGAATGCTCATTAAGCTCTCTGTGGATCCTGTTCTCTGGAAATCTGCTCCATCTGCACAAAACGCCGCAATCTGGAAAAAACAAAAACAAACCGAACACTCTGTTGGACTCCTAAAGGCCCCCACCTCACCTTCTGCATTCAGGCAAGCAGAAAAGCAGGTGCACAAAACAAAGTAACTGAGCTTTCCAGCTCTGCCTACTCACAATCACTGCGCATTTTAATTCAAGCAGCTGTTATTAAGATCTGTCACTGTAAAATCAGATACACCTTAAAGAAGCCAGTATGCCATCAGATGTCACCAGCAATAACAGGTCGAGCTTTTTATCAATATACAGGGCCTTGCAAAAGTATTCAGACCGTTCCACTGACTTCCCCTTCTCTCCCTGAGTCGATACTTTGCAGAACTACTTTTTACTGCAGTTTCATTTGAGATACCAACCTGTACATGAAGCATCTGCCCATTTTTCTCCCAGATATCTTGACCTCGGTCAGATTGGGTAATGAGCCTTCGTGAGCAGTTTTCATTTGCCACAAAATTCTCAATGAAATCTAGGACTCGACATTAATTTTTTACAAAGTCTAACACGTTTTCTTCCAGGATTTGCTGCGTTTAGATGGTTCTTGACCAGCTGACTTTGGTCCAAAATGACCAATTTTATTGTCAAGAGGCCTGTGGCTTCACTTTATCTACAGGCTGCAGGACATATCCTGGAAGACGACTCATTTAGGGCACCCATATTTAGCCGGTTCTTATCCAAGGACGTTAAGCCCAGGTCAACATGAGTGTTGCTAACATGCACACAAACTCAAATTTCGAATAACCCCTTAAACCTGGATTTTGACTGTGGTAGGAAATCAGAAGTTAAATGGTTTGAATTTATGGCACTTTCTAGTAGCACTGACCTCTCAAAGAGCTTTATCACAAAGACACATATCCGTACGCCACTATGCAAATCTGTGGGTAAATAGGGGTTGAGTGTCCTGCCCAAAGGCACACTGAAAGGTGAAAGCGGCAATCAAACTTACTGCGTCTCGATGGCAAGGCCACGACTCCACCACCGAAACATTTCTGCCAGAATGACAGACAACACAAAACTACGCTGCTGCACAAACAAAGCTAATAACAGAAAAAATGCTCAACAGTTAATTAGCTAAAAGAGAGAAACTAAGCAAAGTGTCTCAACATCACAAAAACAAAGTTCAATAAGCTCTATTTCTTTTCCTGAAGGGTTTAAAATTACTTTAGAATCTCAGGCAAAAAAACAACAACAAAAAACAAAACAACCAAACAAGAAAAGGCTTTGCTATTTTTACACTTGTAAAAAACACTTGAGCTTCAATACATTTTTCAGGTCAAAATAGACAATGATTACTACTTTCTTTCCCCTTTTATCGAGTAATAATTTTCCTATACATGCCTGTTCTATACGTTTTCCCACAAAGCACAAATTGATTGGTTTTAGTGAACTCCAATCTCATCCTTTGTTACAGGATGGGTCTGTAACTTTGTTACAGACCCATCCTTTGGTCTAGGATTTGTACACATGTGGTCCTGTAAGTTAGACTCACATCATTTCTTAAGTTAACAGAACATTTTCCAGAGAAGAAAAAAATAACCCCTGACTGGTAGCTCTGTGGACAAAAACACGGATATTGCAGCGAGAATGGTTAGATACTATAGAAGTGCAACAGCAGCTTAAACAGGCATCAGAGTCTGCAGAAAACCTTTGCAGAAAGCACAACAAGCCAAATCTGGAAGCAGATGGGCTGCAGCAAAAAAAAAAAAAAAAAAAAGACAGGAAACTGAGGCGACAGCTCACAGAAAATCATTAAAATCAGGGAATCACAAATGGAAAAGAAACTTTCTGATCCTAAAAATAAAACCCTTAACAACTTGACATTTAAAAAAAAAAGCACAAATACATTGTTTCATCTTATCAGAGGCTCAGGTTGGTAGCAGAAGTGTGAGGTTTTGCTTTTAGCCCACCCGGTGCCCTTTAATGCTGATTGAGCATGCCGTACACGTTGCGAGTGCCACAGCCTGCCCGAGCGTTACTGCTGACTGTGTCCGTCCCTTTATGACCACAGCGTGCGCATCTTTAGACAGGTGCTTCCTGCAGAAAAAAGAGCCGTGTCAGAGGGCTCACTTAATCTCCAAGTTGTTTCTGGGAGACGGCCATGAGTTTACTGTACTCCGGTGGCCTCCACATTCACCAGATGTCAATCCAGCGGGGAGCGCCGTAGATCTGCGGCCAGCAAAACTGCAAAAACTCCCCAATAACATCAAGTTAATGTGGGACACTGCTGACACCTTGTTGACTTCTATGCCGTGGAGAAAGTAAGGCATCTCTAAAGGCAAAAAGGTGGCCGTAGCACTTTCAAAGTGTGCCTAATAATGTGGCCGGAGAGCGCATTGTGGCGGTAGGGTTCCTGAAAAAGAAAAATGGCAATGATTTATTGTGGAGGTGTGGGCTGCTTTTAACCTGCACAGAGAAATGTAATGCATCATTTTGGGCCCTATGAGTTTCAGA
Organism: Poeciliopsis paucimaculata; assembly: GCA_903067055.1. Taxonomy (NCBI): domain Eukaryota; kingdom Metazoa; phylum Chordata; class Actinopteri; order Cyprinodontiformes; family Poeciliidae; genus Poeciliopsis; species Poeciliopsis paucimaculata. The sequence continues at coordinate 34,125 of CAEGAD010033419.1, forward strand.
AAATATGTTCCCCGACTCCCTGTGTGCCTCAGCACATTGGCAGAGAGTAAAAAGTGACCGCTCTCGCTGCAATACCGCCGGAAACTGCAGGCGCAGCTGCTGGCGGACTCGGCCTCAGAGGGAAAACCATCTGAAACAATGGCGGCCCCTCCCCGCCTCCAACTCGTGTCAGAGACTCGACGCGAGTTGGGGGGGAGAGATTGATCTCGACACCCAGGGAGGCCTGTTTAACAAGAGCCATCCTATCTGCCAATAAAAAGCACCTTCCCACCCCGTAAGGCATGTCAGGAGGCACTGCGGTGCGTATATATTAGCCATAACTTTTTTAAAAGCTGGATTTATAGACCTCTCAGTGGGGATTTATGACAAAGGATGGCGAATTAATTATTCCCAAACAATTTGATACAGCTGATTATTAATTCTGGGACACGAGCCCGCTTAGAGCAGGGGCTGCTTGTAAAGGTTGGATTTATCATGTTGACATTTTGCTACAGTCGACGCTCCTCTCCCTCTCTCGCTCCTACAATGCAGTCGTTCAAAGCCGTGCCCTGCGGCTTCTCTTCCGCGGCGTAAAGGGGGCCGAGCACAAATGTGCCCTTTTCGTCTGTCTTCTGCCTCTCTTCCAATGAGAAAGCGGCGGATGTTTCGGTGTGAGATTACAGCAAGGGCCACACGAACGCGTCGCTCGCACACACCGGCGGTTGACAAGCGTTTTTCTCTGCTGGTGCGCCATGCATGGCGAAGCACGCAAATGAAAGGTCAGACCCATCAGCATCCATCTCCCACTCAAACAGCAGAGGCAGCAGCCTAATCCAGCCGCACGAACAAACAACAAAGACGCGAGACAGCAGCGACTCCAGTAGATGCATCAATCTGACAGCGTTAGAGAAGGTTAAGCCCCCCGGTTTGTTCGGCAAGTGCTCGACATCAGCTGCGCGCTAACAGCTTAAACGCATGCAAATGAACAGAGGCGACCGTTGGCGCAGAGGTTGAGTCGGGTTTCACGCAGAGTTACGTTGAGGGAAATGCCAGGCACAGCTGGAAGATCTGCGGTGGCAACCTTATGACGACGCACGACGAACTGCTGAGCAAACGGAAGTGGAAGAGTCGATCTTACGAGAATCTCTGAAATTGGCTCGGTGACGGAACCAAGATCTTGACTGGACACACGGGGCAGAAACGCATGGGGTCACACTTTAAGCAACAAATGACTATGATCAGAATAATCAAAGTCATTTGATTATTCCCTAAAGGCCTCCCTAAAAGCCTCGCTAAGGCTTTTAGGGAGGCTCAGTCAGAAGGCTAACGCGTTCCTTTTTTTATTTGTCTTAGCACAGTGTCTGCGATATCCACTGCTCTATTATCTCCTGGCTTTCTCACGCTGTCAAAAATAATCTGCCTTTCTGTGTCACTGTAACAATCGTCCAATTATCTTCGAGCCTTATTGCAGGCTAATAAGGCCCTGCAACACTTCTTCTGAAATAATGAGATTCAACAGTGAAGCAAAGAAAGAGAAATACTGAAACATTACAAAAGGAAAGCCAGTCACTGTCCAACACTGGGGAAACAAAGTCTGAACTCAGTAAAGTCTGTGTCAAAGGGGGTAAAGGCTAAACTTGTTTTCTCAGAGTGTGCCTCTTCTTCTCCTCTCTCCTCAGTTTCACCACCAATGTTTGCCAGACAAACCTCACAGGCACATGCGCCACTCGAGGTGGTAAAACTACATTTATTTGAGCCAAAATGTGTTTGTTAAAGTGTAGATTACTTAGCTGATCACAGAGGTTTTCTCTGGGATTCATGTCAAGAGAAAGTGCAGGACTCTTTATTATAGGCTGCTCACACGACCCGTCAAAAGGTGTATGACTGTTCTGTAACGTCTACACCAAAGTTTCCCGACCCTTGTTCTCAACGCACGCTGCCCTGGATGTTGGGGTATCGTCCCTGCTCCGGCGCACCTCCTTTTCACTGAACGGCAATCATCCGAATCGGGTGCGTCAAAGCAGGGAAACGTCTAAAGCATGCAGGGTGGTGTGTCTTGAGGACCAAGGTTGAGAAACGCTGAGCTACACCCATCTTCCCACCACCTCCAAAGGATCATCTGTTTACAATTGTGGTTCAGTGATACTGTTTTTCTTGATGTTCCCGACGGCACTGAGCACCATGAATTGTGTTCAGAGGTGATCTACTTTCCACAGATTTCTGCCGGTGATTGCTTCCATGCATGGCAGTGGGTTAAGTCCAGGTCGGTGCTGACGTTTTGAATGCTCAGATGTGACTCTTCGGTGACACGTCTCCCTTAAAGGCGTCTAGAGTTGATGTGGCGTTCACCATCCAGTTTAATACACGCCCACTTATTTGCTTTTCTTGTGACTCTTGCGGTCTCTGTCGCAACCGGCGACACTCTGTGACGCTCCAGGAGTCGTGTCAGCTGCTTTCTGGCAACGTCCAGTTTGGAGTCTCTCACGGCCCTGTGTGGATAAAACCATCGGTCTCCTGGTTTCAACATATCAACATGTGAAAATCATTTTTGAGAGAAGTATTTAAATACAAATTTGCAGTGAACCAGAACATTTGGCAGCTGATTGTCGAATCAGGCACTTTTGTGGTTAGTTGCCACTTAGAGAACAGCCAATCAAAAATCAACCAGTGTGTAATCGTGTCACTAAAATATACAAGTTAATGTATTATTCAAATAAATATATATGTATATATATATTTTAGATGGATCTTGAGTGAGAAATCTAAATATCACCACAAGCTGCTCTGCAACAGTAAAATCACATCTCAGATCAAACATGGATTAGATTTCGCCGATGAAACGTTTTTCTGAAGTGCTTGTCAACGCCTGGGTGCACAGTGACCAGATTCATAAAGTTGTAAAGAAAACATTTCATTTATTTCAAGGAATAAGGATGACATGGTAAGTTTGAGTCAGAGAAAACACGCCGGCCTTTGTATTCACTTTTCTGATGACATGAAAACAATCAATCAAAGTGTCGGGAGTTTTCAGAAAAATAATGTCATCCAAGTCTAGATGTGCAAACATTTTGCATTTCCCAGTGTTTCCGTAAAGAAAACAAGCTGCCCCAGGCAGCAAAAATATAAATAAATGTAAAAATGTGCCAGTTTTTTTTGAATGGAAAACAAGATCTATCTCTGCTCATCAAAGAGGATCTTGTGTTTTTGATTATATTCAAGTGGCAGTTTCCTGTTACAGAGTTCAAAATGCGGTTAGTAAAGACTGCGATCTATCCACTAACGAGATATTACTGATTATACTGTAACTATGTGACTCGTTGTTTCCCCAAACATAAAATCATTCCTAATCTGCTCTCACTAATGCTTCTATTGTTGGCAGCCATCCACAGCACGGAACGGACGCATTTGTCACCACAGTCTTTAAGTGAAAGGTGGGAACCTGAAAGTAGTCGCTGCGACTTTACGGCCCCCCGCATACTTGCAGGCTCGGGCGTATTTCACTCAAAGGCAGATTCTTACAACTGTATATTCGGTGTTAGTGCTCACATCGAACCGTTATGTACGCACCACACCGCCACTTTGCACCGCACTAACGTTGGCTGCAAGCAGGGCATCTAGCAGATCCGCTATTAGCCGTTCGAACGGTGGGAAACGAAGGAGTCTGTCATAAAGAATGTAGGCGATCTGTACTCTCGACTACGGGATCTCAAACTGCTGGAATCTCAACCACGGAGACGGTTGAGGTGAAGGAAATGAACCCAACATTCACAGGAATGGTCTTGTTTTACTGTGTGTGCATGCTTAAGCAAAAGCTCACTCTCTGCTAGTGGCTACCAAATTAAACCACTTTCTCCTGCTATGTGACTGCAAGTGGCCCATGCAAACAGCAGTACAGTAGATTTCCCAGGTGACGAGGAGTTTCGATGGATCCAATAAGACTTCTCTGCTTTGGTAAAAAGGTTTTTTTTAAAAAAAAGACAGACATTTAAAGGAACGCAACACCCACCATCACATGTTAGCATGTATGATGGTGTTGAACATAAATCTCCCCTGACCTGTTCAAGCCCAGCTGAGACCAGAGCTCTGTCCACTCAAGTGACCTTGAAAAACAAGATCCAGTCCAGTTTCGAAGCGCATCAATAAAGGAAGCCAAAACACACTCAGTAGCTATTTCCCAGAGCACCGAGTTTCATTACACTTTGGCTTCCCCCGCTTCTATTTTGGCAGGGATCTGCGTGTGCCCTTGATGTGATGAGAAGTGTGAATTTCTGCGCGGGAACACGCCGTGAAAGCACACGGCGCCGCGCTCGCCTCATAGTCATAATTTACATCCCACTTGAAGCGTTTCGCTCGGGGCGCCTCTCGGCAGCCTGGTTTTTTTTTTTTTCTTTCTCCCCCCCCACACACACTTCCTTACACATGAGCGGGCTAAAAGCACTGTCATTACTCCATCACGCTCTTAAAGCGGCGTATCTGACCCATTAGAGGGGGGCTTGTGGGAGTAGAGCTGTGAAATAATGATCACGGAGATTTCTATAAAAAGAAAACTGCGGCGCGCGTTTGTTGGTCGCGGGAGAGGAGCGATTAAGGCAGACTGATTGAAAGTGTCCCGTGTGAGTGGACGTGTCATGCTGGGAGGTGGAAGTTTTGCTGTTGGTGTAATGGGCCAAATATCTGCTCCGCTTGGCTCCTCTCTTCCTTCCACTCTGCTCAATTAATCCGGAGCCTCTTAATGACCCTCGAAGGTGACTTGCTGGATAAGTGCAATTACACTGGAAACAAGGGTGCCGCCAATTAGTCCTCGAGCTTCCCTACATCCTCACAGAAGAGGCTGGGCGCGTCCCACTGGGCGAGCCTGTTTGTGACTTCATTAACTGGCTTCTAAAAGGGGAAAAAATGGCCTAGATCATGTGCTGGCGGACAGGGATCAACGTGAGTCGATGGCGTTTGGTCCCGACATACTCAGGAATGACGGGGGGGAAGCCAAAGAGGAGGAGCCTCGGCTTGGATGAAGTACGTGTTTCCTTGCTGTTTTTGGGCATAACATCTCTGGGGTTTGATGCCACCCCGGAGTGGGGAAGACAGCGGCGAGGAAGACCGTAAGTGACAGCAACCTCCTCTTCCTCCTTAGTGCCCACTTGCCTGTCTCTAATTGCCCCCCCCCCCCCATTGTTCTTTCCTGAGCAAGACGATAATGAGAATTTCCTGCTACGTCGACGTGAGGACCAACAGTCGCTTGTTGTCTGCCAGCAAGAGTCTGTGAGTAATGGGTGTGACTAATGCCGCCTGGCAGCTTCCACACTCATCCCTCCCTGCCATCTGTCCCCTGCCACCCCTCTGGGTGGACCGGGGTGCTCTCAGCGGGTCTCGGTAATCAGACACACTGAACGTTCAGGCAATTTCAGCCTCGTGGCAACGACCAAAACGTTTTTTTAAATTATATATATATATATATATATATATATGCAGGTCTGACAGTCACACTGTGCCTCTGCACCAAATGGGTCACACTAACAAACTTTAGTCTCACTAATTAGTTTTTATTTCCAGTGTATTTATCTGCACTCTGAAGTGTAGACATATGGAGAGCCAAAAGTGCCACAAATTATTGTATAAATAAACGGTGACATAATTACTTATATATTTTACACAAAAAAAATAAAAAAAATTGTGCATACGTATTGAAATTGCATTCCTCTATAACTACAGTTGAATCTGTTTACATGAAACTAAAATGATTCTATACCATTTACATTAAACTGAACTACACTGCACTGAATGAAATGTATCGGCAGCCAAAATGCTACAATAATTCATAGACATTTGACTTATTGGATTATTTCATGTTTACTTGTCAGCAATTAAGTAATTGAGACCATTGGTTTAATTGTGCAACTCTTGCATCTGATTGGCTCATTTGTCAATCCACATCAGTCCAATCATTTTGATAGCGGAGGACCGTTGTTGGTCCTGCCCACTGACTTCATTTGCGAAAGCTAACAAATAAAATTAATTCATGATGGTTTGGACAATAAAAAAAAGAAAAAAAGTCAATAGGTAGGTAACTGTATGTCTAATTGCAGACAGGCCATCCTGCTCTAAGAGAACAGAGAACCAAATCCCTTTCACATTAATCTCTGCAAGTAAAATAATTAACACAGTAGAGTTATATCTTAACCTAAATGCTTAGTTTATTGTGTTTGGACAGAAGGTGGTGAAAGGCTAACAGCCAATCTGATGCATCCAGCAGGTTTGGTTTGATTTTAGCATTTAAAAACAACTTATATTGCAAATGCTAACATTCGCAGCATGCAACGGCGTATTAACAGGTACTTTAGAGCGTGTACTGAGTTTGTTGCCGTCTGGCAAGCCGAGCAACTTCTGCGTCACCTTGTTAAAGTTATGTTGATTGATGCTGGCATTTGTAGCGAATGCCTCCGTCTCAAAGACTAATTGCAGCCTGACATCATGAGCGCCGTCTCCACCCTGTAACTCCCTCTGGTTGGAAAAGAGCAGCAGAGCTGTAATGCATCTTCTTGCAGTTGCTAAAACAGAATTGATGCTAAACCAGAAATTATTACAAACTCGCTGGCATAACTTTAGTTTCAGCAGAACTTCTGTTGCTCCTTGTTTAGCCTTCTGGGCCACCGTATTGTTTCACATAAACTTTGCTTTTGGCTGTTTGCCCGAACATAAAGTCACAAATAGTCTCTTGACCCACAGAGCCACCGTCTTGTTCTCAACACTGTAAAAACTGATATTAAATGCTCTTATTTTATCTCTTAATCTCGACCTGCTATCTTTTGTTTTACTCAGAATGTTTGTGCTTAGCTTGTAGTTGTAAATAGTCTCGACTGTTTTTGAACTTGTTAGTATTGATTTAACACATCTTAAAGTCGACTTTCCTCGTAGTTTTTCAAGATTTTGTTTCTACTTCAAAGAACTTCAAATCTTTGACTTCCTTCCTTTCCTTCCAGAAAGCACATGGAAATGACTAAAAAGAAAAAAAAAAAAAGAAAATCAGAAACAGCTTCTTGTGATAGCATATATTTTACATCCACCAACATGAACTCGTATCGTGGCAATGCAGACTTTCAATTTGCTAAAACGGCTGAAATCCGACGTGTATTTTCACTTTTCTACGGCGTTCTATGACATTTTTCTACCGCAGTCATGTGCAGGTAAGAGAACTAGGCCACATTTCCACAGAAAAACAGACTGGTTGTCTTGAAGCCGGCAGACTTTCGAGTGCATGTGAAGGAGTGCGAGGGGGATAGATGTATCCAGGCTGTCAGTGTTGGCTTAAGATAGGGAGAAGCAGCATGAATCTCATTACAAGGACCCCTGGACCTGCCCCCGCAGCTAACTGAATCATTCTGAGTAACTTTAAATTGGTGTCCAATGAAGGAGGAATTGATCCCTGGCCCTGTTCTGCTTCTCTCGGGCACTTTGGAATGTAATCCTCAGAAGCTGCAGCTTTGATGGATTTCTGCTATCTGTTTGGTTTCTGTGTATCTGAAGCCGATGCGTAATTGGAAAGCCATTCCGATGCACAGAAAACATTCGCCTCTGGTGGCTTCAGAGGTGCGATGCTGGCCCCGAGAACACATATTTACGGCTGCCTTGAACACGAAGCACGACGAGGCGATCTTAAACCGGAGTGTAAAGACGCAGGCTTTGGTTTGGTTCGTCCTACGTGCAAAATATGCACAGAATCTCCACGTTCTGTTCAAGAGTCGCGGTGAACGTCTGCAGCGTTGGCGCTGCGCCTTTGACACTTTAACAGCAATCGCTTCCCTGCAACTGTTACGGCGGGAGCGTTTTCCACTTCCTGGATTGCCAGAGGCGCAGACACGCTGGTTCTGTCTGCCAGCTCATAAACGACTGCAGCGTCGAAAATGAAGATTGTCGCCCTAAAAAAAATTAAATTGCCATTTATTACCTCTCACCTTTTCTAAGCACTTCCATCGTGCAGGGGGGGAAAAAAAATCCAGATTGGGGTTATTATTAGAGTTTAATCATGTGCTAAAAATGATTATTTTCAGGGCTGCGTTCTGCATTTAAATGCACTTTGATGGTTTTAGTTTGTTTTTCTTGTTTGTTTTTTTTTTTGTAGAATTCATGAATCAATGTCATTTCCAGAAGTTAAAGGGAGTCACTTTAAATCCACAAGGTTGAAGCCATTAAGTTTCAAAAGATTATTAATAAATGTTTATACACTTTACTTAATGAGGCCGTCAAACCCCAACAACGCTGCTCGCCAAACAGCAAATAAAATGCAGACGGGGTAAATATCACGTCAGGGCTCTGATTTTAACAACGCCATATAAACACGCAGCACTGTGAATTATAGCTAAGAGGCTCCGATATAAGATTTATTTTATGAACCACACAAAGACTAAGTGATACATCATGAAATGGATTTGCCGTGGATATTTTCAAAGGTCACCTGTTGGACCGTAATCTCATTTGGAGTGACTGAAATAAACATATCCGTGGGAATTGGACACAGTTATTTTTCGAGGGGCTCAAATTGATTTTCTGTAGAGCGCAGAGTAGCCAAAACGTAGATTTCTTTATCAGACGGCTTCCAGCAAGTAACCAAGGTGAGCTGTGCTGTTACCAAGGAGCGAGAGGGAAGAGGGGGAATCACAACACTGTAGTTTTGAAATAAAAATAGAAGAATAAATCACGCAGAATAAAACGACTTCATGTTTTTGTCACACTGCGTTAGGCGCCGATCCCAGGTATAGACGACGGCCCGTCCCTTCTTCAGGAGCCACCTGAATGGAAAACAAACTCAGACGCACCAATCCAATAACAACAACTGTATTGGTCCAGGCAATTACAAACATAAAAATTAAAAAGTCTAGGTCGCGTTTTAGTGACAATATAATCCAAAAGGGCAGATCTGTTCTGCTTTGTGCTCTGAGCAACGTCATGCCTTATTAGTCATTTAGATTATATTTAAAATTCCTAATTGCGCTTTCTGAACCTTTTGAAAGGTTTGTTGGCAATTTGTTTTTTTTACATGTTTGACCAAGTTTGTGAAGCTACTGGCGTTTCTAAGTATTTATCAAATAAATTTGTAACGCAGTACATTTATCTGTGTTTAACAAAAAAAAGAAGAAGAAACGTTTTAAGTCAATTCAGCTGTTTTTCTGTATCAGATTGGTATCGGACGACACTAAATCTCAGATTGTTTTGGTATCGTAAGTGAAAAACGTGGAGTCTGGTACAAATCCAGTTTCTCTCTGAAGGCCTGAGAAGTTTATTAAAGAACTTTGGAGAACAAGAAGCGCCATAAAGAGTCAGATAATTATAGCTCATCTCACAAGACTCTGCCATCCAACTAAACCAGGCTGGATTCATATCAGAATCAAACCTCTCGGTCGAGAGAGGATCATTCTGAATCCAAATTGCCCAATGAACAATTTGGAGTTAAGAGCACGGTAAAAGACCTCCACTGAAAAATACCCATTGCTGCGGTGAAACACGCCGGCGGCACCGTCATGACGCGGTGATGCTTTTGTTTAGTAAAACACAAGGCCGTCGGCCGGAGCTGTGAATCTGTGACAAAACTTTAAAAACTGTCGTTTGGCGACGTCTCGGTCCGGTCGGAGGCTTCGCCGTTTCGCAAAGATCAGACAGAAAATTGCACAGACACTCCAAACTGGTTGAGCCTGAAACGGTTTGAAAAAGTATCGACAGCGAAACACGACGCACTCCACACGTGTCACGTCTTCTTTCAGTGAAAAAGTCAAATGAAATTCACAGTTGTCCGTCGAAAGTAGGGCCGATGTTGTGCTCGTCTGTGACATAACAGTTTATGTATTGCGAGGAAAATTACTGAGAGGAAATTGAAGACTGCGACAACAAAAGTACCCCGGCCCAACGCCCGTAAAACTGCCTGAATGAGCGAGTTCTTAGTTGTCGCTCATCTTCCATCTTCACAGCCCCGTATTGTAATTTCCAGGGTGTGTAGAGACGCTGTTGGTTTAGATTTATTTTCCCCAGCGACAATATAAAGGCATTTTCTTACCATCGGCTTCTCATTTCAGACCCATCACTCATTATTGGACTCAATGAAAGCTGGCTGCTATGGCAACGGGTCAGTGGAAATACACTTCGGTTGTCACAAAGGCTGTGGTTTTCTTATTGCTTCGGTTTTTTACAAAGGCAACAGATTTATTTTAATTTTTTTAGAGATCTGCATACTTTTAATGTTTTCACTGCATCTGTTGTTGTGCGTTTTTATTAAAACCAATCATTCTTTGACATAAATGCTTGGAGGGATAAATGACATTTACGTTGTGTCATTCATCTACTGTCCAGACTTTGGTGCTGCTCGATTTTCTTATTTTAGCTTTGTAAAACTGTTTGTGAAACGTTTTTATGTCCCACTTGTTTGTGATCTTGCATGAAACTAACATTTGTGTTGAATCGTTTTGTTCTTGAAGCAACGTCTCAATGAATCAAAACCATTTGAAAGCCTTCCAGTTTCCTTTAAAGTGCAAATAACACCAAAGTTAACTTTTCTTGCTAACAAATTGTCTGCAGACTTTATTTTGTGTTTATGTCTCTGTGAGCATTTTTCAACTTTTGTGTAAATTATTTTAGCTCTACATTATCCTGCCTCAAACCGTCTCAGGTCGTTAGGTCGAACGGCGCCTAAACAGTTAAATTCTCCTGTTGTTTTAGGAGAATTTCACGTTCGGGTATCTAATCATCCCACTCACATGTTGCCCCTGACAACGTGGATACTGTCTCCTCTGCTCTGATGCTTGATGCTGTAGATATCTTCAACAACATAGTGGGAGGGGGGAAGTTTAGAATTAAAAAAAAAAAAGTTTTTCCAACTAGTGATACAAAGTCACAACTAGTGACTTGGTTTTAGTGAGCCACTGTGGTTGTGTTGGTCACTTTGACATGAACAGCTGATCCCACAAGTGTTCACGGTGTTTGACGGGAGGAAGGCCGTTTGATTCTCTCTGGCATTTTTTTGGTAAGCTTCATAGCGTTGAACTGGCGCATTAAACACATCACGGATTAAATTCAGACCTTCAGAGTTCGCCCCTCCAACGAAAAATTGTCAAAAACCCCCCAAGAGTCCAGAGCCTCTGTACAAAGCAAAAGCACAGAACAACGGGTTGGTTTTTTCCCCCAAGCTAGGAAATATTTGGACAAACAAATTTCTTAGCTTTTTGTTAAAGTTTTACAAAATACACATTGCAAGTACGACTTCCCGATTATGAGTCCAAAACCTTTGGTGAAGAACGAGCCGATTCCCAAATCACCGGAATTAACAATAATTCAGACGAAGCTAGATGGGAAAAAAAGAGTTAATTATCTGGAGTTTGTCAGGTATAATTGAACAGATGTGTTTTGAAATCGGTCCGCTCATCATTGCAATGCCAGCGGTGGCATCTTCCCACACTGCCACAGTGTGCAGTTCACAATCCAAGAGAAGAGAAGAGAGGAGAGGACGTATTTATGAAACCGAATTTAGTTGCAGCACACAACAGTCTACCCTGCAGACTTCTGGAGAGGTAATTAACCTATCACCCCTTTCACAAGCAACGCACTCCTGTAGGCTTTTGAGCTTGAGACTTTTACCCTTAAAGAAGTGCAATATGCAGCAGTTTATCCCTGTTTAAAACCCAGTTAGTTCAGCTCCATTCGCACCCTGAGCGTGCTTTTTTGCTTCGCGCCCAGCGGCCGCAGCGCCGCCGAACTCCTCGTCTGCGTGGGAGCCCTCCGGCCACTGGCTGCTCTTCGTGATAAGAGCACGGTGAGGTTCGGCCTCATGACTACCACGTTCCCTCCATCACTGCCCCGGCCCCATGCTCCCCTCCCCCAACCCTATTTCACTCCACTGACTTTAAGAGCTGGCATCAAAATGCAGTGGCCCGAGGCTGAGGCTGCTACCTCCACACCACTTCCACGAGTTCGTCAATATAAACATGCCTCGGCGCGCTGCAGAAGATGGCGCCCGCTCTGATATCTCTGGGTTCCTCTGAACAAATAAAACCCAGCGGCTCTCATCACTCGCATGCCTGCAACAGCTGTGAGTCACGGCCCGGTAATGAAAACGCAATCAATAAGACAACCCACGGGTCAAACAATGCGAGGGAACAGCCACAGGACCAGACTTATTACTTGCCACTGATAAACCAAACCGAAGTTTGAGATCTTCCTTTGTGGGAAGCGTGACATTAACCATCTTTGCTGTTGCGCCTCAGATGTGACGTGGCGGTAGATGACGAGTTATTAACCACAGATTACAGTCTCAGCTTTAAAGTAGAACAACAGAACAAAGCCTGTGGATTTTAAGCAGAAGGGAAAAGATATCTGGAACACCGGATATCTAATTAATCCGCCCCGACCTTTGAACATCTTGCAAAGATTATCTATGGCTGTCCCACCAAACTGAGCTGCATCGTCCTGAACACACACCACCCCCACGCGACCGCATCATGCTGCGGGGACGCTTTGTCATCACCAGGAACATGGAAGCTGCTCAGAGTTTCATAGGAAGATGGATGGAGCGACATGAAGGACAAACCCTGGAGGGAATCCTCCTGGAGGCCCTGGAGGCCCTGAGACTGAGGCAGACCGGGCGTCTTTCTGCAGAACAACCACTAAACAAACACTCTGAGGAACCAGGAGGGGGAGTGTGAACGTGTTAGATTGAGTCAAACTTAGGAAACCGATGTTCACACGCAATCCCCGTGTAGCCCGGCTGCTGCTTGAGGCAACAATTTTACCTCCAGACGTGCAAAGCTGGTAGAAACCAACCCAAAACGCATCCAGCTGAAAATTTTTCGAATATACAAAATATCGTGTGACTTCCATCTTCTGCTGCATCCACTCTAGATTCTTGAGACAGGAGACACCAACTGAGGAGAATACTGTGTTTTAAAAAGACAGTACAGTGCATTATAAGATCAAGTGTATCTGGCAAAAACTATTTACAACCTAACGATGCCACGAATAACGTTCAATGTCTCTGAACAGCCGATCTGCCGGAAAGTCTAAAAATCACCGGCCTTCACTGAAACTCATCCTGCAAAACAGTAAAACCTTATTGCATACAACTGTGACACACAATAGAACTAATACAAACAATACAAGTGAGAATTGGAAGCATTTAACAAATGATTGACTTTTTTTTATTTATTAATATTTAGTCATTTTTGTCTTTGCCGTAAAAGATGCAGGTTTCTAGCCTCTACAAATGTTTTTTTTTTGTTTGTTTGTTTGTTTTTTGTTTTTTTTTTTAACAAATTCAGATATTCAGATTTTTATTTGTGGACAAATTTCAAATCAAATCAGTCGTGTGAGGGTCTTTTTTCTTCCCGTCATGCTACTTTGTGTTTATCACATAAACATCTTAAGAAACACACGGAGGTTCGTAGCTGCAATGTGACAAAATGCTGAAAAGTTCAGAGGATAAATACTTTTGCAATGCGCCGAATATTTCATTTGACATTTAGAAATGAGAGGCCCAACTCTGGTAGTTTGTATTGAATCTTTTTTTGCCACAGAGAATCACAGGAGCCCGATACGAACAGAATTCCTCAAACTGACTCGCATCCTAATTAGTCCGAAGACTTTTTTTTTTTCCTTTCCTCCACTAAATCCTCTCGGCGGGGTTTTATAAAACGGGAAGAGGCAACACAGCACAACGCAGACCCGCTGTGTAACAGGAGGCGACATGAGTAATAGGAAGTCTTTTACTACCTTCAGTCAATGGTGTGTGTCACAACCGGTGTGTTCAGAGCACCGGATGGAGAACCCAGCCCTGACACAGTCCAGGCTGGAAGTAACAGCCGAGTAATTTTGATGACAGACAAGCAACGACACACATGGCAGGTGGGAACAAGCTTGGCTGGTGACTGGAACGCAGTGGGTCAGAGGCAATCTTTGACAAACTGGCATGTGAGAAACCGGAGAGATGAAAATAGTGGCAGAGCCGCAGCGAGAGGAGAGACGAAGCAGGTGAGTTGGCAGGTATGAGCAATCGGCTGATTGTGACAGACCGAAGGCATCCGGTGTCCGGATGGAGAAATAGAAGTCTGGCGTTTGGCCCTTCTTCTCAGCAGATACTTTGACTTGACACGGCAGGAAGTGATGCACAAGTGAGACAATGACGAAAAAAAAAAAAAAAAAAAAGTCCCTTTCACTGTTGATCTGTGAGATGGAGCTTTGGCCAACACTTCGCTGCAACATTGTTGTAATCTAAATTTGTTGGAGCCTCACTAGGAAGAATCTGGATGAGAATAGCATCCAGACTTTGACTAGTCCATTCTCCTTTGGGTATTTTTATGGTGAAGAGCAGGATGTTTCCTTCAGCAAGTTGCCAAGGCGTCACCTACATGTTTTGATTGTCAATAACATGCTTTTTTTTTCAGTAATTCTGTTAGTTTTATGTCATATGTAAGTAAATGCACTTTCCAAAAGGTTTTGCTTTAGTTAAATCCGTCCTCCTTCTTATTGTTTAATCATGAACAGTTCTGCTATAGATGTTCTGGGTTCCTTTGTGACCGCCTCGAGAAAACGATCATTGAAAGTTCGCGGAGGGTTTTGCATCCCTTTGCAGGATGATAAATAATCTCTTTATCTGTTCTTGTATTTCTTCGAACTTGAGCCTGATGTGTTACTTTTTAAGGCGGCGCCGTCTCGATTCTACAGGTCTGGCAGCTAATTTAATGATTCACAACAGTCTGAGTTAAGTTGGAACCCCCACTGTCTCCAAAACAAAATTCGTGTCAAACGTTTGTGCGACAATCGTAACGATATTGATAATTGTTGCAAAGGTCACCAGAAGGCAGCCATTCCCTTCAGCTTTTACAAAAAAGCAAACTCTGACCTCTGGAAACTTCTCATGTAGTCTTAAAAATTGCAAAAAAGGAAAAATTTGCAGCACAAACGTAGCACAGTTGATTGATGCTATATTTTAATTTTGTAAATGTGGAGAGGCTCGGCTTTGGTGACGTCTGGAAACATTTATTCATATCGTTAAAGTGACAGACAAACACAACACAAACATTTGACGCCGATTGTGTTGAATGTGAAGACGGTTTGCTTTCTACCTTCACTCAGGTTTTACAATCGAGGTACCTGCATGTTCACACAAGATCCAACATTTGGATGTTGGATGCCATTTTTTTCTTCTTTTTTCTTTTTTTTTTTTTAACTCAACCAACCAGAAAACTGGAAAAGGTCTTTTGCATTTTCTCAGACTATTTTTTTCTAACATTACAATTTCTCTGATGACAAAGGAGCAAAATCAGAAGATACTTCAACAGGGGCAGATAGAACCTTTTCTCCAGAGATTTTGATGCTATTGAGTCAAAATGTAAGGTCACTTCCTTGAACACGAAGGCTTTTTGTTGCCTGTGAGTTTTTTCTACTTATTTTAAGACACATGCACATATTATCATTTTATCCCTACTCTCTCAGTGGAGACAAAAGTCCTTTGTGAATTCATCCTGTGTTGCACACTTCTCTTATTCCCTCATATGTTCGTCTCTGTAGCCTTGAGTGCTTCTTTCCACGTGGGAAAACCCCCCCCAGACTGGCTCTTTTGTCAGCGTTGCTTTGTGCGCTAAACTACCTGTTGTAATTTGAAGGTGGAGGAGCTCCTGCAACTTCACACCCATCCTCTTCAAGTGCATATTCATTCCAGCCCTAACAAAGCGTGCTATAACAGCACAAGCTGGTTTTCTTTCTCCATCTTTTAGCTTGGGTGCTTGTTCACGCTCACGCGGCATGGCGTTTCTCAGTTGCCGACGTACGGCGGGCGCGCAGCCTGCCGCGGCGCAGCTCCTTGTCTCAAGCCGCGGAAGTGAAGGCAGGAGTCCCTCCTTCATCCCAGAACCACAAAGACCTTTTGGCAGAGCAGCTTCCTTCTGCTTCCTCTGGATCGAGTGACGGCGGTATAAAAGCTTTCGGCCTCCGAGACAGGCCGTGTCAAGGTCAGCGCCCGACGAGCCGAGTTTTTACATACAGCTATCCAAGGTTGGAGGCCAACCTTCACGGCGAGACGCATGACGTTTTGACGACTACGCGCGACATCATGAATTCATTAGCGCCGTTGTTGGTAGACACTGCTGAGTGTGACGACGCTAGTCCTTGAGAAGTGAAATGAGCCTCAGATGATGTTGGTGATGATGATGATGATGATGATAATGATTCCTCATTGTGGTCGTGTTTTCATGCCTCTTTTACTCCTTCAAAACCTCATCTTTTCTTTGATCCTCCTCTACCTTGATGCGTTCTCCTGCTCCGTATCCGTACCGGCTCAATTATTTCACCGTAACCTCGACAACCCCCGCGCAGCAGAGCAGGATGAGCGAGCTAATTTCATTACGTTGTATGTGTTTTTAATGACACAGCCATGAGGGAAAAGTAAAAAAAAAAAAAAGCTGTTCGCCGACTGATTGGGCCTTTCTCTTACACAGCGCGAGCTACTAAAAATAAAGTCACAAGTCATAGCTGGAAATCGACGGCGGATGTTACTGTTATATTCTGACACGCGAGAGTCCATTGTGTATCGCGTGTATCAAAGCTCTCCCCTGTAGAGGTCACTTTCCTCTGCTAATTGGTGCCACAAAACAAAATCCTGCAGAATATCCCAGGGCTATTTGGGGTTTCGCACATCAAGACCAAAAACAGTCTCTGTCTCCAGCAGCAGTGGAGCTTGGGAAAAAAAAAAAAAAGAAAAAGAAAAAAGCTTCTCTGTCTTTGAACATGCTGTGTTTTCCTTCTTGTTTCTCCCTCTGTTGGCTCCTAATAAGGGGTGATCAGAGCTGAATAGCCCAACAACCTGACCCTCATTATGACAAAAAAAAAAAAAAAAAAAGGATAAGACGCCACGGCAGCAGGCCTCATTAGGTCTAGAGCTACAGTTTCCCTCGGGGGTCGTCACCCTAAACGTCTCCCGCCGCTCATGACACTTCTGCTCTTGGACGAGCTCGCAGCCACTCAGAGAGCTTTGTGCGGTGCAGCCAGCAGCGTCTCGGTTGGATGAATGTGTTGGCTGAGACTGCTGTGGTTTGTGGCATCGTTGCTACTTCACTGCTGTTTGTGCTCATTTCCCAGTCTTGGCTGAGTGCGCGTGTGTTTGCGTGTGTATTTTAGTTCATATTTACGAACCTTCTGAAGACCAGCGGGCATTACGGGGTCCAAAGTCCAGTCCTGATATGGTGGACCCCCCTTGTTTACGGTTAGGAATGGTTTAAGTTATGGAGTCACTAAAATGAATGGAAGTCATTTTGACCGTCTCAAGTCTTTTGCCACCTTTAAATGGTTTTCTTCCAGGTCTGTTTAATCCATCAACTCCTTTCTGCAAGTGATACATCCACGGGTTTTTAGTTTTTAGGGTTGTTTATAGTGTTAGCTTTCCACCACACATGGCATTTCTCACATAAGTCTGAAATGAATTTGGTTCTAAAGCAACAAAATGTTAAAAACATTAGGTTTATAAATAGTCTCACTTCAGCCCACTTCAGGTCCATTACTCTGGAGGAGACTGGCTCCCGTTCAGATTTAGGATACGTGCACTTCCTGTTCATTTCCATTCATTTCTTCACCGGAAACCAAGAACCTTTATTTTATTTTTTAAATTTTTTGTCTTGTAAATAGACAAGAGTTCAGCAAAGAGAACATCTTTTTGAAAAACTTTTCTTTTAAGTATCAAGAAATCAAGCAAACAGCAGCCACTCAAAAATACTTTATTTTTCCAACTAAATAAATTCATTTTGAAAAATTAATTATGAGGGAATGGACCTTGAGCATTAAGCGAAAAAAAAGGCATTTTTAAATTTTTTATTATTAAAACAATTATACAACATATTTTTGCTTGAGTGAAAGCAGATAACTATTTTAATAAACAAGTGTGTACAGCGGGTAAACACTTGTTGCAGGATTGGGAAGGGTTTATATTTTTGCAAAACTTTTAAAACAATGTCATGTTACATCTATAAACTGCAATGTTTTATCTCTGCATGGATTAGGACCCTGTATGTATGACTAACATCCTAAACAAATTTTTTTATTTTTTTAATTGCATATCTGTTTCTAGCCATGCCTGGGACATGAGAAACCAACAATAGAGGTTTAGGTATTTCAAAATAATGTCTTGAATATATTTTGATGTCTTCACATGATTAAAAAAAAGTAATTTGAACTCAATAAAGCATGATATTCGTTGCTGTATGAGAAGAAAAATGAGTAATTTTCACATCCGATTTGACCGTAATTAAAATAAAGATTCGCTTCAATTCCCACAACAGCTTTTGATATTCTTCTGAGCGTCAACAATTTACTAATGGCGCAATAATTAACTTCAGCTGCAAGAATTTGCAAGCATTTGTGACCATATTTTTAATGCTAATTTAATATATGGAGAAATGATTAAGAATTATAATAAATCTTGGGAAACCAGAAGCTGGTGTCTTGAAATGCTTCCCTCAGATCCATGATTAAGAACACAATCAGTGACTCAGAGTTCATCCCATGTTGTTGACTTTATGCAAGCAAAAAAAAACAAAGCCAATGTAATAAACTGATGGTGTAAATTACGACTAACAAATCATGACGCTCTGTCAAATATTAATCCTGGCTGCCTGTGAGTCCAACCACACCAACGTAGCAAAGCTCCTCATTGAATCTTTCGGTAAAATTAACAAATAAAAAACATTAAAAATTAGGTCCTTTCAGGTCCAGATAGTTACTAATTAATGGCCATAATGATTGACGGCAAGTTTATATTGTTTGGCTCGTGTCACGGTGACATTTGGGTTCAGTGCGGCTTGCTGAAAGTTAAAAAAAAATATGGACTGAGTGGATCAACACGGCAACACACACACACACACCCCCCCACACACACACACACTGCTCAGTGGACTCAGATAGTCTTCACACACACACACAGATATAAAACTCTTATGAGTGCGAACACTCGTAAGATTTTAATTAAAAAGCCAGTTACGGCTCTTTTTGACATTCAGATGACAAATTTTACCGCAAAGACTCAAAACTGATGATGGCAATCTCAGTTCAGGCTGCTTAGGAAAATGATATTGGGAGTTTATTGTGACAAACCAGATTTTTTTAATTTTTTTTAGCAGCATAATATCTGCAGCTGTGTAGAAAATCTGAGTGAATATGCTGAGGGAAAAGGAGCCAAGAAGGAAAATAAGCATGAATCAACACTGGGATTTTATCAATATTTTAGCTATGAAGCCGTAAAACAGAACATAAATCAACAGTAGGAATATCAAAACTAATAGATTTGAACCATATATAATTTGTAAAAAAAAAAAGGTAGTAACATAAAATGAAACACTGAGAACACAATCGAAGTTGACTTTATTTTCCCCATCGATGCCAAAAAGCTTAAAAAGTCACGACATATTGTGGGGTTTTCCAATTTGCTCAAAGGATAAAGGACTTATGGACAAAACAGAAACGAGGAGAGCAGGAAACACGGACACCGACTGGGAACAAGGAGCTTCAATGTAATTAGACATGGAGACCAGGAAAAGAAACCGCAAAAGAAACCACAGCCTGCTGGGGAACAACACAGAAATGATCTAAATACAAAAAACTAGAGAGCATCAAAAAGCAATTAACAACAGATCAGGACTAACTGACCTACAAAAGATAAGTTCAGTCTGATTGTATGTCAGATGTGTGTCTTCTTGTACAGTTTATGTAAATATCTCATTTCAGCTGTAACTGGTGATGATGAAATAAGTTTGGGGATTGAAGCTGCTGTGTTTCCATTGGCCGTGTAACTGTGAAATGTGAGATTTCTAAAATACATTTTCTTAATGGAAAAACAGCAATTTTGAAAAAAAAATGTTTTCCATAAAACCTTTCAACACGAAGATGAGGCGACATGAAACACTTTTCTCGCATCACAAGATGTTGGATCGACAGCAGGATGTTGCCGCTGGCGCAAACCGCGAGGGAGATGTAGTCGCACATCCGACTACAACAGGCAGGATGTAGTTGGAGGATGATGCATGTTGTCACGTGAACAAACGCATTCAGGTGTGATTTTAGTTGCGTTTCGTATTTCATGGAAACGCCACAATTGCGAAATTGTATCTTTTTTGTTTTTTTCTCCCATTCGCAGAATATTGACAGGTTTTTGCAGGCCTTTGTAATAGAAATTCAGCGTCTTGTTTGCATGCTTTGGAATCGCCTCTACACCTTCAGATAAACCTGTTTATAGATTTGTTGTCGCAGCCTAGCAATACCACAAACTGTTCTTCCTTCCCCGTTAACAGCAGCTGCATCATTTTTACTCTGCTACTCCACCGTATCGCCCGCCGGTAAGCCGTTGTTCCCATGATTGCGCCTTGTACGTCCGACTTCACCCTAAAGGACAACCATCGATTAGGAAAGGCCCACACACACAATTTGTTTTATTTCTGTCCCAGGTTGTGCTCTGCTCAAAGAGCTGTCCATGAACCGCTGGAGCCAATTAATGTCCAAGCAGATGTGCAACGCCGAGAGCCAAGCTTCGCCGCAGGGTCAAGCAGTCGGAATCCAATCTCCTCAGTAAAATTACATTTCTGCCATCATGGCTTCGTACCTGCCGACCCGCTCGCAGGTCGAAAGAAAGCTGAGGGCTTTAGCCAAGTCACGCGGCGCGATTGCAGTGGAATTAACTCCGCATGACCCGAGAGGAGAGCCGTGTGAATTCCTGGGATATTGTCCCTCCTTTGGACTCGCGGGTTGAACGCCTGCAGAGTTGCTGTAAAGACAAGCGAGTTTTCCTCATTTGACTCCTAAGTGAGCAAATATTCGCTCTTTGATGTGCGCCGCCGCCGCCGCGTCTCCCTTCTCCACATTTTGTTCTGATTGCTGTTTACGGAGAACGGCGCCAGAGATCCGAACGCGGGGAGATGAAATACCTCAGGCAAAAGAGGGACTTTTACACTTGAAAGTGGGGAAAAGCATTACTTATGCATTAGGTGTGTCTTTTGAAGAACTCACAACATGCATATTTCTTTACTCCGGCTCCCCTGAAATAATACAGATATAATCAATTATTAATTTGTAAATGTTTATTTCCTCTCAAAAACAAGCGTGACGCAGCCTTGATGTTTGGGGGGGGGAGAAAAAGGAAGAAAAAAAACCAAACAATAAAACCGTTCCAGCTGCAGGTTTCCTTACTGATTCTTATTTTCATATGTTAACAGTCTTTGTGACGTTGGGGAAAAATTTGTTGTGATCCCCTGGATGTTTAAGCCCTGAAAAATTAAACATCCAGAGCGGCCATCTTTAATTTCATTTGCTAGTTGACCTTATTGACAGGCAGGAAACGGGCAGCGGGAGAAGGATGAGGTCAAAGGTTAAAGCCTCTGTGTACCGCTACGCCTCCTCTAATGGCTATTTTATAAATTTTGAAAATGATAAAAACGTTTATGAAAAACTAACGAGAGAAAGTTTTGTTGAACATTTTGTTAAACCTTTTAATTGTTAATTTCAGAGGAAAGACTCAAAAGATCAATTTCTGAAGTGGAATCTTATTTATGCGCCATCAAACATTAACGCTGCTGATGAGACGCTATTGTTCTTGACATCAAGTATTTGTGAAGTAATACTAGATTATTGCTTTTTCCCCTCCAACATGAGGGCTTTAGTTCAACACATGTACTTTTCAATTATTGTTTTTCTCAGTGAGAATACACTCTCCTCAGGGCCTCCACCCGATTTGATTGAGGTCACACTCACTGTTAAAAACTGTGGAAAGAGTCCATTTCTATGACAACCTCTGCAATCATGGTTGAAGGAAAAAAGAAAAAAAAAAGGAAGGACGGCTGGACAAATGAAACGTAACACCTTTATATAAATCGTTCCTGAATTGTACAGACACACTTTACAGATTCCGATGTGTCAATGTTTATTTATCAGGGAGAAAGAGAAATTAGAAGAAGAAGAAGGAATAAAAGTGCTCTCTCTTTGTTTTTAGGTTTTTCCCAGAATTCAAAATGAAAGTGAAGAAATCTCAACGTGGTACACTTTCTATCACATAAAAAAAAAAAAAAAAGTCAAGAAAGTCTTAAAAACCTTGTGCCAATTATTTCCGCAAGAGTGTTTTCACACCTGGTCGTCTGGGACACTTGGTTCGATTGGGGACCAAAATTGTAACATTTCCAACTGGTGTGGTTCGCTTTCACACTACACTTTGTCCAAAAAAAAAAAAAAGAGAGAAAAACTTGTTCACCTCCTCACTTGTGGTGGCGCTGCACCAGGAACCAATGAATGAAACAACAGAAAACCTCTGAAGACATGATTTTTAGTGGTTGTAGGATTTCTCTCTTGTTGTTTGGTAAAAGAGCCGTTTCTCCTACGAGAAAACCTACAAAAACCAACAAAACATCGTTTTTATCAGAAGGAAATGTTCGTTTTAGCAGGGAGTCGTCTTCAGAAATGAAATCAGTGAGGACTGTGGACGAAAGATCAGAGGTTTTGATTAGACTGGACGGAGACGGTAGATCCTGGCAGAACTAACAAAGACTTTGTTAGGGTTTTTACATATTGTATACACAAGTAGTTTCTTAAAAGACAAAACATTATTTTTTTTTGTAATCCTTTTTAACCTCGATGTACCGGAAGGGCAAGATGAACCTTAAAGCTAATTATGTTCCTAAAATAAGTGTGAACCTGTGTTAACTTAATGCTGAGCTCCTCTCCACTGCATCAGCACTTCTGTTTGTTTCCCAACACATCCAATCAGCGAGCCGCCTTGTCTGCTGCCTTTCACCATTAAGTCCCCGGCGCGGCGGAGGGACCAGGACGAGCGCTTAAACACCGGAGATTTAAGTTAGCAGATAAAGTGACACAGCGGGCCATAACGAGGCTATTTCAGTCAGCAGGACTGTTCATTTTCTCTGCGAACGTTCCATTCCCGCAATTCATCTCTGACACATAAATTGTGTTTGCGCGGGATCTTCCCAGGGCTAAAGGGAAGTCCCTCCTCTGCAATGTTAAATGACCTCTGGAACAATTCGATTATGATGTCTCTCTGACAGACAGATTTATCACGGTGGCGGAGCCGTGTAATGGATACGAGCGCGGCTCCGGCGACAGGAGAGAGGGAGGAAGAGGAGGAGGAAGAAGAAAAAAGGGGCAGAATGGACTCTCGGCCTCGGCTTGTGTAATCCACTTAGTCGTACGGCCTGAGATAAATACGTGAGGAGAACCCGTCTACGACCTTTCAGCGGCTGCAGTGAATCTGAATTATGGTTTCAAAAGTAGCAACGGTATGCTAAATCCACTCAGAGCAAATGGATCCTCGAGGAGCGCTTTTACCACCAAACTATAATCACCGATTACATTCATGACCCCGTTTGAATCAGGAGCAGGACGCACGTTTCAGTCCAAGGCGAGGGGGCCCTGCATGTGTTATTAACTCGACTCCCCTGCAGCAGGTCTAATGAAGCCTGATGCGTTTTATTTAGCTCCTGCTTGCGCACTTGACATGTTGTTAGCAGCGCTGACATGTGAGCAGGAGCGGCGCCGGGCGGTTGTTTTGTTTTCTCCTCCTCTTCTTCCTCTTCTTCTTTTTAAATGCAGGAATTCGAGACGGCGGGCAAAACAAACCAAAACGACAAGCATTTCCCAAATGTCACAGCGGAGGTTCAACCGCTCTATATTCAGAGTGTCTTGCTCTCCTCCGCCGACTGTCAGCGCCGCTGACTGAACGGCGGAGCAGAACTGGTGGCGAAGGGTACAAGAAAACGAGTGCCGACCTCATCCCCGCCACCCCTGACATTTGCTTGGAGACCTGCGCGTTGTCAGGAGTCTCTCCACGACGGATGGAGGACGCACATTAGCCGTGCCGCCGACGGAGGCCTCGCCACGGCAACAAGTGTTGACATTGTTCTCCTGACTGGACCTTTCCATCAATCACGCTCCCGCGGAGGTTCGAGGGGGAGGCGAGTCGAGGAGCGGGGGAGTGTGTTTGGGAGCTTATCTGTCTGAAAGAGCATCGGGACAGGAAAGAAAGAGGGGAAAAAAAAAAAAAACAGAATAATTTGACCGGCCCTGACAGAGCTCTCACCATGCCTTTCCCTGACTGTCAAGCTGACAGCGTATGTAGATTTCTTTCCTCCCATTGCCAGACCACAGAATACTGCTGACACACCAGGTGCACCACAAAAAAAAAGAGAGAGAGAGAGAGGAGAAAAATAAAGTTAAAAGGGAACTTATTCCTACACAAAGCTTCTTATGAGGTGGAGATGGAAAGAAAATTCAATTTCTGTGTCGGAAGGGGACAGAAAAATGGAACAATTTCTTAAGAGCAAATGCTGAGGAGGACACATTTACAGGTCATCATCGTCTGCCGGGCTCCTCTTCTCTCAGCTGACGTTCCTCTTCTTCTTCCTTTTTGCATAACTTTCACTTTTCCCGTTTTCTTACTGAACCTGAACTCTCTCTCTAAAAACAGACCCGAGCTGCTTCTATTTTCAGAGCTGATTTGACAAATATTTCAGCGCAACACCAAGACTATTTAGTTCTTCTTTGCCGTTTTATGTCCGACGGAGAGCTTTGTGAAAGCGTTAAATGAAAGGGAGGTTTTGTTTCGTTTTTTTTTTTTTTTTGTGTGTGTTTCACCAATTTTTTTCCTGTAATTGCTTTTAATGAGACCAGTGGAAAACATTGTTACTCAGCATTTCATATCTCTGGGGGAAATATTTCCTCAAACTCCCTTTGAGGAATTACAACAAAAAGCAGCTTGATATTCTGAAGCTTTATGAAAGGAACAGGAACCTGTACATTCAGCAGGCGGAACATTATGCCACCCGTTTGCCCAAAACCCCAAACCACCCTGACCCACTTAAACACGGTTTTTACCCATTTACCTACTCACAGATTTTTATTACTCCAAATTTCTAACCTAACTTCAAAATTATTCATGGAGAATTTGTCTATTCACAACTTAAATATTTGAGACAAGATGCGGCTGGGGATTTGAGCTCTCTAGGAGCGATGCTATTTAACATGCCATCGACCGGCGTTTGCATACCAGCCAATCCAGGAGTGATTTTCTTGGCGCTGATTGGCTGAGACTCTCAGAGCGAAGAACAGGAAGATGGTAAATGTTAGCTTCTGCGCTCGCGCCAAGGCAGCTTCCACTGTGCGTGTCAGTGCAGATTAAGTTTAACTCGGTGTTTCAACTATTAATATAGGCATTTATAGGTGTTTTTAGAGATGAAGGTATTTCGGCAATGTGCGAGATGTTGTGGTCAATGACCCGGTGGTCCACTGAACAGGACATTGATCTTTAATCCTAAGATGGTCAGGGTCGTTTGTATGAAAAAACAGACAAATAAGAAAGTGTCACCCTGACAAAAAATATCTTGATTTGTCTTTGCAAAGTGTCCAACTGTAAATTTGACTTTTAAAAATTTTTTTTATTATCAATGCACAGTTCCCACAATTCTGAACTAAACCGCCATCTTGGTAGGCAAGAGCAACACATAGCCTGGATGAGGTCAACAAAAAGACAGTAGAATACTCAAAATTGGTATCGAATAAATAGCTGTAATCTACTTAAACTGTTTGTAAATTACATGGGATTGAGGTAAAAGCTTGTTCTAAGCCTGTGGCTTGTTTATTGTTGTCACGGCAACTGTCAAGACAGTCACCTGCCACGATGGATGCCAGGTACAAAGTTCCCAAGAGAGACGTCACATCTAAGAAAGTGCAAAGCCTCACCTGATTTTGGCCTTTGTGCCGTTTTTCTGTCAGGCATTCGTTCCGGTCTGACCCCTGCTTGACCCCTGCCTCAAAACGCCTAAAGGCTTTCCGTCTTTCAACACGGCGGGATCGGTGAGCTTCACGCGCCCTCGCGGCGCTTAATCGCTGCAAAGGTTAGACGGAGAAAACATCAAACGGTGGACCTAAAACAATGTCACCATCCGCCCCGATTTGACTGATGCTGATGAGTCTGTGTGAGAAAGGCAGAAAGGCCAAAAACATCGCCAAAGGTCATTCCTCTTCCCACACCACCGCCGTTCCCATTAGCCGCTGCAGAGGTGAAACAAAGCTAATGAAGCGGACACATAATCTGGGCCGTCCTGATGGTTTCCAGCATTAGTGACATGACAATTAGATTGTACTGGAGATGTTTGCTAAACAGGCCCGGTCATTAAGATTTTTTTCTTTCAAATTTTCCGTCAGGCTGCGAGGAAAACCTTTATGATAACAATTTTCAACGGGGCAGGACAACACGGGTCAGACCAAGGCAGAAAATCCCTCCTCTGAGCCGCCCTGCATGCTTTCCTGTGATCAATGCGGATAGTCGAGTTGCTATCATTCACCTCGTTCTTTTTGCAGTTTCCCGGGATGAGTTTAAATGCTATTTTCTGACAATCATCCCACTGCTTTATTGTTTAACCTGCAACCTGTTTAAGATCCAGCAGTGCAAAATTGTAATTGCTTTTAACTTCCGTCCCAGTTTGTTTATATGCACATACCAGGGCAAGATGTTTCACAAAATGTGCTTGATCTGCATGGGTGAAGCTCTGTGAAAAGCATTTTTGGCAAAACAATGAAGCACTCTCCCATTGTAAACTGCACTTGTGCTCTTCCTGTATCAAGGACCTGCACTCCTGAACAATTTTGTCCTGCTTTCAAAAGGGTCTCGATCGCTTTTTTTTCTTTCCTTTATCGCAGTCCTCTCCGCAAAACATCAGGCTTATTAATTATTAGTTCATACGATTGGTAGCTAAAATTCAGCAGCAAAACACTTGCTGCAGTTTCGTAAACAGAAACATTAAAGCGCAGCGACGCCACCTTTGACATCCACCGAAGTCTATTTCTGCAATGTAAAGGGAAAAAAAAGAGATTTTTGATTTCCAAAAGCACAAATGTTGCTTAGGAACCTCGACCAGCTTGTGCAGGTCTGATGTTTTTATGCTGTGGGGCGTTTGGTGTCTGAGGGCAAACGCAGCTCAAGCTGCTCAATAAAGCAGCTGTCCTCATTTCACTTAAAGTCTGACTAGTTAATTACTTTTGAAGTAATGTTAAAAATTGTATTAAAAGGTAAGAGGAAAAAACTGTTGAGTAATTTCCAGTTACGTGGATAAATACGTTGGTTTATGTTAGTTTCCACGGCTGATGAAAAGTGACTAAATGTCTCCTTTTTTCCCCCTTTTCTCAGCCTTGCTGGCTAATAGACACAAACAACACGAGAAAGGAGCCGGAAGTGCGAACCTCTGCTTTCGAGAATCATCAGGACATCATTCGCTTTTTGTTCCCGCCACCTACATCTGACTCTTTATTTCTTCTCTGCGCCTTCACCTATGAATCGAGTTCGATGAATGTTGTTGCATTCAGAAACGGTTGGGCTTTAGATGTCGTCTGTTGAATGGATGTCTGAGTCTGTTGTGCAGCGGCACCAATGGAATCGCCAAGGTTCCCATTGAATTGGTTACCTGGGTGACGAGTGCTGCTCTGGTTCGCATCAGGTGAGTCATTCACGTCGGAGAGTTACGGCGATGGACCTGGAGAAACTGCAGACGTGGAAACAAAAGCTTCTCAGGACACTGACCTCATTATTGAACGCACCTAATGAAAATCTATTTTGTCTTTTTCTTTGTGCTGGTTTTTAAGATGCTTTATATACATAAGGCTGGTAGATTTACTTTTTTTTTAAAAATTAAGTAATTTTTTTCTTGATTGGAAATGGCATAAGTACTTAAAAAATATACATATATAAAATTAAGATAAAATTCAAGGTGTATTATTTCAATTTTATATACAAAAACCCTACCCCTATTTGCACGTTTTCACTTGTATTTTCACAATGTATCCATGGTGACGGCCAACTTTGATTCATTAACAATGTTGCCATGTATATATATATATATTAGAGTTTCATATGATTAAGTTGCACCCTCTGTGTAACGTATTGAGAATTTCAAAAATCTTCAAAAAAAAAATTACAAAAGATTGCAGGTTGTGTGCATTGTCTGATCTAGCAAGTCGTGGTTTTTCCACTTACAAGCTAAGCCGTTTTAAGCTTTCACAAAGATGCTAAGGATGAGATAAAAGTTGCACTGTGCCTCGAATGGCCGCATTAAGCTCCAGCTAAAGGAGGCAGCGCAGCTAAAGCAGCAGTTTCGACAGGAGACTTGACAGGTACGGTGCTGAGCTATCAAAATAAGAAACCGAGGAACACAGAATAATAATGAGGCTAGAATTAAATATTTAAAACCCCCAAAACAACCCCAAGACCCTGACACATCCCCGACTTTATGCACACACTATAAAGATAAATCATTGTGACTGTGCATTGGTGAAACAGCTGGGCACAATGCTCCTGCGTAAACCAATGAAAAATCAAAGTTCCGCAAAACATTTGACGCTTTTTATTTATTTGACCAATTCGACAAGGGAAGCACTCAAACAGAAGTGTTTGATTTGGAAGAACTCTGGTGCTTTCTATTTAGGCTGCCCATATGCAGGGTTGAGTGGCACATCATGTCCAAAATTAGGCTCATTCCTGTTGTAGCACAGAAACCGTCCCGCTGCATTGAGCTACAGCTACCATGCTGGACACAGGAGAATTGGCTGAAGTAAATTTTAAAAGTGGTTGAAAGAACAGATCCTTGTTTCTTATTTAATTTTGTAAAATATAATAGTTGGTAACACAATATCCAAGGTAATGTAAAATTTAGCAAGAAGCCTGAAGCTTATACAGCAGTTTAGTTTGATCTTACAAAAACATATTTTTTTAAAGATTCCCTTAGTGCACCTATTTTCTGAACAGGATTTTATTTATGGATTCTTTTTTTTTTTTTAAATCACTATTTATTCATAATATTTTTGAAGCATTCTCATTCAGGATATTTTCAGTGTTTCTTTTGGATCCACCTAAGACTTAAATATCTTCAAACTGTGTGCATGTGTTGAGCATCTGTCAGCGTTTCGGCCCAATTAAACCGTCCTCATGGATGAACGAGACGGATCAGAACATCGACGTGCAGCAATGTGGACATGTAACATGTAAAAATAACACGCTGCTCCAGCTAACACGCTCCATTGTCAATGAGTTGGTAACTAAGGTGACAAGCGCTGCTCCACTTCAAATTAGGTGAGTCACTCATGAAGTGATGGAGAAAAATGAGTGGGTGTCAAAGCGTTTGTCATTTGCAACATACACAAGTTTTGTTTAACCCATGAGAACATTGAAGACTTCTTGGAGGATTTTTTTTTAAATTATTACTGTTATTATTTAACAAACATGCATTTCTTTTGTGTTTTTGTCAGATGGAGAAAAAACCTGTGAAATAATTGCCATTATTATGGTAAAAGTGACTTTTTATGTGTTTGTACATGAGGTAGATAGCAGTTTGTCATTATTTAACAAAACTAATTTATGCTTTTCCTATTACCTTCCTCTTTACCGATCTTCTACGGGTTGTGGATAAAGGATTAGTTCTCCATATTTGTCCTGGTCTCTGTGACTAACGGCCGGCCTGAGGGGGAATAAGACCAAAGTAGACTTCTGCCACCTCAACACCTGGCAGACCTTTACAATCAGTTCCTCTCAAATGTCTTTCAGTGTAAAAGCAGCCAAAGTGCCAAGGCAAGCCGGTGGTCATGGCAACATTCCACAGATTTGAAACCGACACCCCTAAATGATTTCTTTAAACATGGCCGCTCTTTTTTGTTTTGTTGTCGTTGCTATTGGTGTACTTTGACTACTAAAAGCCACACCTACCAACCAATGACGTGACGAGCGAACACTTTTATTTTGTTCATGTTTTCACCATTTCTTCCACTATTTTCTTTACCTCAATAAACCAGTAAAAGATGGACGTGTAAACATACAAAATATTACTCCGAGGATGAATACACAACTCAACCAGGGGGTCACAAAAATATTCAGAACAATATGAAAAGTTTCGTATAGCTCATTTCCCTCAGTGAAGGTTCATGATTTATCAGTGCAGACATTAATTCATGGGCCACCTCGCATTTGGAAAACAACATCTTGCTGATCGCCAAGACTTTTGAGAAAATGTTGGTTACTATTAATCTAAAAGCTTTTTTTTTTTACTATATTTTAGATAGTGCCTTTGCAGTTCCTTTGTAAATATCTTTTAATCTGATTTTTGACAATATGGCTGCCTCCTTAAAGCCTCACAAAGTGGTCACATATTTTAACACTGAATCAAAAAATGTTTGGAAATTGCTCAAAAAACAAGTATTTCCAATCAATAGAAACTACAATCCGTCTTCTTGCGACCTGAGCTGTGCTCCTTTTACTGACCATCGATTCGTTCAACAGGTTTTGTCAAGCAAATTCACCCGAGATCGATCGCAATCACAAACGACGTTCGTGCCCGTGAGTGCATGACAATGTCTGACAACAGCTGCAAATGACAATTGAGGAATAAACTCTGAAAAGGGATTTGCGGGTGCAGCCAGACGGTGCGTAGCCTCAAAACAAAGTGTGGTTTGTTATTTTAGCTCCGTCTTACCCACCTCTGAAGTGAAAACATTCATGCAAATATTAGCGAAGGAAAAAGCCTGCTGGACAGTGGTTTGATGCGCTCAATGGTATATTGACGATGCAATCTTACAGTTGTTCCATGGCACTGGAGAGAAAGTCTTAATTCGCTAGTTTTAGGAGGAGTCTCCTGAATCCGTGTCGTGGTCCTCCTCTATAGGCAGCAGGGGCAGGGCGTCACGAGGGACCACGTACTCGGGCATGTTGGGGAGTCCGGCTATCACGCAGCAGCTCACGGCGCTCCGGAAGATCCCCATGCCGCAGACCTCGAGCCACTCGTTCCTCGTGGCGTCGTAGCACTCGACGTGATAGCTCGTGGTGAAGCCGTTGAAGCCCCCGACCACGAAGAGCCGGTCTTCCACGACTTCGATCCCAAAGTTACTGCGGGTGGTGATCATGGAGGCCACATTTGTCCAGGTGTTCGTCTCAGGGTTGTAAGCCTCCGCCGAGCGCAGGCGGCTGTTGCCGTCGAAGCCACCGACCTGTAGGGAGAGGAGAGAGGAGTGTGTGCTGGGTTAGGGGTTCATATTTTAAGCTCTGATGAAAATCAGCCGGTCACAGCAACAAAAGCTGTTGAAAGGACATGTCAACTATGGTGAAGGATTTTTATCTCTTTTGGTCTTTTGCTCTTTTTTCAACTGCATCTCTTTAAATATAACAACATTTTTAATGAGATTTTGTGAACTCTGCCATTGAACTTAAAATGCTCCAACATTGGTGCAAACTCTGCTCCACCTAATAAACCTCATTCCTGGCTTGGTTCGAATGCCCTTGACAATGGTGAGCAGACAGCTGCAAAAGCAGGAAATGGGCTGTTGTGCAAGGCATTCTGGGTAAATACAACCAAATCAAAGGCTCTTGTCTAGCTCTAGTGGAAGTATTGGCTCGTGGTCTTTCATCAACGACAAAAGAGAAATCCAAGAACTGTTCAAATCTGACGGCTTTCCATCTTTGTCCACGCGTCGTGAAGAAGGAAGTTGGCTCGTGTCTTCTTCAGAGGTTTTTGTGCCGTATCCCAACGACGACTTCAACCACTGCAACCGGAGGGTTTAGAGTTTCGTTCTCGCACTTACCGCGTAAACGTGACCGGCATACGCAACAACTCCTATTCCACTGCGCTGGCTGTTCATGGGGGCAATCATTGTCCACTGGTTGGCCTCTGGGCTGTAATATTCAGCTGTCTGCAGGCAATCATGTCCATTGAATCCCCCACAAATGTAAATCTAAAGAAAGAAAAAAAAGAGTAACTGTGTAAAAGTTTACATCCCAGTAAAGGTACTTGTTTACTTGTTATTTTACTTGCTCATCAACTTTATTTAGAAACAATAAATTTCAAAAATGATGGAATGAATGAAATATATATATATATATATATATATGTTGACTTGTTTCATTTATGTCAAAGTTTTCAAGTGTTACACCTAATTTAAACTCCACCATCAGACCTTCATCATGCCTTACAGGCAGGAACAATAATAAAATGTTTGCACACATTTCTTGACCAAATTAGCATTTTTAGCATCCTCGAAACACAAGTGGGCGTCATTTGACCGAGAAACGTGTGTAGAAACGCAGGCGCTTTTCAGAAAACAACATACAGCGACGTACAAAACTGTTCACTTGAAGACGTTCGTGAAGGCAGCTCCCATTTTCAAGACCTTGAAATGAAACAATGTTGGTTTTGACATGCATGCAATTATTAATCATTTAACGGCGCTGTTTTAGGAGTCAACTTAAAAATCTTCAGCTGCAAATATTTGACTTTTCCTTTTTCCTCAGAGTAAGCCGGCTGACAGCAATCAGGCATCATCAAGGAGGAACTTTTTGGTGTTTTAACCTTACGACCACGGGTCTGAATGGTTGTCGAATTATGTAAAAATATGCAGTCAATAAGTCATGCTGCGCTTTTTCCGAGACATCCTAAACTTTAATTTTCCATCACTTATTTATTCGTTTAAAGGGTAAAACACAAAACGCATGTCAAATCCCGGCGGCCCTGACTTGAAGTTAATAGGATGGTTAAAAGCTAAGAGATGCTGTTTGTAAAGTTAAAGTGTAAAAAAAAAAAAAAGCAATATTTTTGGTTTATTTAGCTTGTCATTATATATATATATATATATATATATATATATATATATATATATA